>CM076578.1:1657232465-1657497312 GCA_034641835.2 Pinus albicaulis | reverse complement strand
GGTAGACTATGTTATTTCCAATCTCCCTTTATACAACGAAATAATAAATTTTGACATCTTAGACGACCACGAGCCTAACTCTGATCATAGGCCTTTACTCATAACCCTCAATTTTGTCATGCATAGAGATCCCATTGAAGATAATCCTTTTAGTCAAAAGAACTTAATCTTTGATATAAATAAAAACGATCTCTTTCTAAATGAATTAAAAACTAATTTGTTTCATTTATCTAGTATAATCATAGATGACCTCTATCATAGTTTTACTACAACCCTCTCATATTCTATTAACAATCAACTAAAGTCTCAAGTGATAAAAGAAATAGCAAAACCAACCCATGGTATGACAAGAATTGTATAAGTGCGAGGAGAGCAATTAAGAAAGTTGTTGATGAATCTCTCAAAATTGACAAGATAAAAATCTACAAAGCCCTAACTAAAAGGAAAAAATGGCAATATATTCGTAAAAGACAAGAGAATCTCTTACACCTCTCTAAGGTGACTCCTAAGAAATTCTGGAGGCAGATTCTAACTAGGAAAACTAAAGATAATAATAAAATTGTTTTACACGACTGGAATTCCTATCTTAAAAAGCTTTATGAATCTCCAAATGTCAGGGATAACTTTGAAACCTTGCTCACAACGAAAGAAGTTTTCTCATTAGAAGACATTGATTTTGGGGTTAAACGCCTGGCAAATGGGAAAGCTAGAGACATTGAAGGTTACCAGGCGGAAATCTTAAAAATTGGAGGTCCTATCCTCATCCCCCACATCCATAAGCTTTTCAACCAAGCGATCAAGCAAGGTTTCCCTAAACCTTGGACTCAGAGCCTCATTATCCCTATTTTTAAAAGTGGGGATACAAATAGCCCCTCTAATTATCGGGCAATTATGATCAGCCCTCTCTTGGCCAAGTTATATGGTATTATTTTTGAAAAGAAGTTCAGCATTTGGCTTGAAAGTGAAGGTAAGCGGGCTAAAGGCCAAGCAGGTTTTAGAAGGCAGCACTCAACAACGGACCACCTTATTACGCTTAGGATCATTGTGGAGGAATGCCGCAATGATAAATCCAATCTCTTATGTTGCTTTGTGGACATTAGAAAGGCTTTCGATATGGTTCCTAGAAACAACCTATGGAATAGATTAGAAGAGCTAAATGTTCATTTCGAGCTAAGAGCGGTCGCTATAAGATTATACGAGAATGTAATTGCCAAGTTAAAGAGCAATGAGGGATGGTCGAAAGATATTAAGTGTAATATCGGAGTTAAACAAAGTTGCCCTCTCTCCCCTACCCTATTTGGCATTTACATCGACAAGCTAGAAGGTTGTTTAAAGGAAGCAAGATGTGTTGGCACGATCTTAGTTGGGATAGTCATCATCCTTCTTCTCTATGCTGACGATATTGTTCTTCTCGCAAGGTGCCCATCTGATCTTGATAAGCAACTTAAACTTCTTAAGGATTTCTGCTCTACCATGGGTATGTCTGTTAACACTGACAAAACAAAAGTTATTATTATCAAATCCAAGAAGGACACTTATGCTAATTTTATGTATGACAATAGTAACTTGGAGGAAGTGTCTTCTTACAAGTACCTAGGAATTGATATTCATCACAAGCTCAACTGGAACTATAGCATCCATAAAAGCATTAATGGGGGGGTGGAAAGCTTATTTTGGTCTTGAAAATAATCGTAAAACGGTAAACCTCGTAATGTGGGATAGAAAGAAGTTCCTCTTTGAAACTTTAGTCACTCCTGTTATCTTATATGGATGTGAGGTTTGGAGTTGCAGCGTCTCTAGAGAATCCCGGAGAAAGTTTGAGCAAATCCAGAAGCGTTTTATAACGTATAACCTTAAAATTAAAAGCAATACACCCTATCTTATTCTCCTTATAGAAGTGGGTATTTCCCCTATCGAGAGCCTAGCTATGAATAGGCTTCTGTTGTACAAGCACAAACTCAATAGCATAGGAGACCATAGACATCCTAAGATAGCTTTAAATTCCAGCCAAAACCACCTAAGGCTTAAACAAAGTTGATATAAAGACACCAGGGCCTGGTTAATCCATTGGGAGATCGACGAGAATGTTTCATTGCAAAACATTAATAAAATTGTTACTTCTAAGTTCAAAGAAAAAATGTGGTGTGAGAAAGATCTAGCAGCTAAAAGAAAATTAAGATATTATAAGGAGTTCATCAACCCCACCCTAGAAGATCAAAAGTATCTCTCTGTTTTAACTAGCTCAAAGAAGAAAATTAATATAGCCAAGATTAGAACAAACTCTCATGAGCTCCATAGTGAAACAGGTCGTTGGACAGTTCCTAAAACACCATGGATGGAAAGGATCTGCCATCTCTGTGAGAATATGAACATCGAGGATGAAAATCACTTCCTCTTAGAGTGCCTTGCATACAACCACATTAGAGCTCAATTTCATAATCTTTCTTGCAATACTGACCTTCCTAGCCTTTTAAGATGTCAAAATTATAGTGAGCTCAGGAGACTTTTCTCCAAGCTTTTTGAGCATAGGAATAAAATCTTAAATCCAACTAAATAACTCTTTTATTTAAGTCTGATAGACCAAAAATTGGTCTCAGTGAACATTAACCATCATCATCATCATCATCAACTAGATGTAAATTTAAATCTCTTTGTAAATTTACTTAACAACTATCAAAATTAATATTCACATAAAAGTAAATATTCATTAAATATAAACACTTGAAAGTTATTTTTTAAATATCATAATATTTTTTAAATAATATATTAATAATAAAAATATAACTATAGATTTAAAATATTATTTTGAGAATCTTTTTATTTATCGTTATTATCATATTTAAAAATCTTTTAAATAAAAATACTTCTTAAAAATATATAGATATTTTAAAAACATTATATTAATAATAAAATATATTTTATTATTAATTTTAAATTAAATATTAGTAATAAAAAATAAGTAAAATATTATTTATTAAGAAATTATGATTGCAATTTAAGTTTTCAGTTTAGGAAAAGAATAAATATTAGATAATGTTAAGCATATTTTTTTTTTTAAGGTTGATTAATATCTCAAAAAGCAATCTGAAATTTATTTTTATAATTATGATATTTTAACACATATATGTATATAGAGAGAGCGTGTGTGACAATATTTTTTTGCATTTTTATGAATTGTAAATCTTATAAATTATTTTTTTGCTACTTTTTTATAAATATTTTTATGAATTGTAAATCTTATAAATATTGTGGCAATGTAACACAGTGATTGGTAGAGTGGACACGAATTTAGAGTTTGGAAAAAGAGTTGCTTGGAAACCCAAGCCGTTGCATTTATTTTGTCAACAATCTCCCTAAGCTAATGCAAGAATTGAAGGAGAGCATGGTTGGTCTGTAGTAAAGGACAAGACGTACATACAATCCTTGTTCCTAAGGGACACTTGTGTAAGCCAACATGTAAGGGGAACATACAAGAAAAATAAGGAAGAGTGTGGTGCGACAGAGAGACATAGACACAAGTCGTACAAAGAGTACGTTGGGGATGTGCATATTGGGATGATAAGAGAAATCACAGAAGGAAATAAATGCTATGGGGGCAGTGTTGGTGTAACAATAGGAGCACGCTGAGGAGCGTGGAAACATTGTGTACTCTAGATTCTTACTTCGTAGAGTGGATACATTGTGTGTTTGAATATTTGCAAAAAATAGCAAGTTAAGAAATTGCGATATTTGGAGGTTTGTGTGATCTCGCTGATGAGTAATGACTAATGTGTCGTCCTTGATGACAACCTACTTGATAAAGATGTCAACATGATGGTTATGCAGATGCTACAAATGGTATCGACAAGGGAATATCAGTTCAGAGGAATATGGGTGGTAAAAGTTAAGTTTGAGAAAGTATACATGGGTCCTTAGAAGTAAGATTGCGTACATACACAGGTATTGTGAAGAAAAGTGACATACAAAATTTGAACCATAGTAATCTCGATACCGGGGGTCCTTACCATGGTATTGGCCCATAGTAATTGGTACCACAACAGTTATTTGATATGTTAAAGAATACCAATGACATTACTAAGGAATTGGCCTAAGGTATTGGATGAGGTTAAAACAATATAAGGAAATGGAGATCAAGGTGTTATGTGTTCAAGTAATGAGTTATACGTATAACATGATTTGGAATAAGTGTGCACCAGGGAGCAAGGAGAATACTCTAATCCAAAAGATCTTGAAGTTTGTTGACATATATGTTTGATTGATTTACTTGTTGCAAATGTATAAGTACATAACAATGATGAAACTATGATGAATTTGTGTGTTGTAATCTAAATAAATTAATCAGAGGTATGTATTATAAATAGTAAAGGTTGTGAAAAGTGAAATTGTGTATGTAGTGGAAGTTTTCATATTTGTAAACAGATTTGTTTGAGAATAGTCAGATACATACGCAAATCCATCTATCCAGGGTTGCGTATATATTCAAAGATAAAGTTTGCAGATTTGTACTTGGATGTTGTGCATGGTAGACACGTACATAAGCTGATATGTCTTATGGTAGTCGCGTATATATGGTAGGGTTTGCAGTGCTTGTAAATGATCGGTTCTATTTGGATTGATGTTGTATGTTGATGATGTATCTATTATGATTATTTGTGTCTCACAGTGTGGATTGAGATGACTTGGTTTTATTGATCAATTTTAATGGTACAAAAGTATAACTGGGTATGATTAAATTATCTGTTGTTTATTGGTTCATGTTTGGTTCAGTGGTTACTTCATTGATTCAATGGTTCATGATGATTTGAGATGTGTATGCAAGTCTTATATAGTGGAAGTGTGTGTATACGCGGGTGTGCTTTAGAACAATAGTGTATACATTCTAATGTAACTCTGATCAGGGTTTGCATGAACCGCATTGTGTTTCTGTGATGGTGAACAATGTATGGTTTGGTATATTAATGAATGGTTATGCATTGATATGATCTGATGTTTTATATTTGTTATGCATTGGTTTGATCTAATTTCAATGGTTGATTGAGATTCAGTAATTGGTTTGATCTAGTTTCAATGGTTGATTGAGATTTAGTGATCGTTTACTTGGTTTAGTGATTACCTTTCAGATTCAGTATTCTGTTTGGTATTAGGCTTAATGATGGAAGTGGGTCCTGTCTGAAAATATGATGGAAGGTGGCCTACATGTTTGATGTTTTGAGACAAGTGGATCCATTATAATATATTATGAAACATGGTCCACAGAGGTGCTGAGGGTTGGAGTCTTCAATAAGAGAGTTGAACCTTCCTTCTAGTGGTAGCCGGTAAAGTTGCTTAGAGGGTAGGTGCTCCCTTGCTGTAGGAGCTGATCAAAGAGATCAAGGGGTTGTATCTCCCTTCCAGTGGGTGCTGGAGAACTGTAGAAAGTTGTAGACTTCTGCAAGTGGGTGCATGCGTGTTGGTAAGAGTCTGCGCCAATAAAATATTGTAAGAAGTTTTCTTAAGAAAATAAGAATACAGATAGGATGGCAGCAGTGGTTTTCTTCCACATTGGGTTTCCACCTAAATATCCTTGTGTTCTCATGTGTTGTTTTGTTGCTTATGTGTAATGGTTTATTCTTCTCTTACTACTCACGGTTAATGTTTAATTAATAATGAAGTAATTATGCATTGGTTAAAGATGAACAGATGATGAAATATATGAAAAGTTAGTTAACTGGATATATGTTGTTTGCCTTTACTGAAGTCGCATACATACGCTAGTTGCATGAATGGAAATAGCGTATGGAAATCAGAATATGAAATGAAAATTTTGAAGTGAAATAAAATATTGATTCGCCTCCCACCCCCTCTTAGTATTTTTCCCAACAAATGGTATGAAATCCCTTGAGCACTTAACTCCTCGGACTCTAAATCAAGCTCGAGGGTAGTCAACTATAAGAAATATTTTTTTTGCAACTGGTCAATAGTTGGGTGGAGAGTTGAAATCCCTCTCTTAGTTGTGAGTCATTCAAGCTATATAAGCATATTTACTTATGTATATATGTTGCATTGTGTAGAAAGAGTAGTTTTGTTGTGTTAAAACAATGATTGTATCTACACTCATTTAGTGGAGGAATATGTTATTTCCAGTCTCCATAATAAAATGGTTATATGAATGTCTCGTGGTTTGAAGGACTTGTATATTCTTGTAGTCACTGATATTTTCTTGAGTTACAAAGTAAATTGCATTGCTTGCATGAATGGTTGATGTGCTCAGTCAAATTATTATTGTGTGATTTTTCCATAATTGGCATCTTGTGGATCTCATGGATACTTATTTGATTAAGGATGTTTCTTATTAATATATTGTAATGTGTCTTTTACTAGTGGATCCAATGGTAGTGTGTGGGATCCACTTTATGGAACAATATGTTGTCGGTAGGCCAAAATTTATAAAGTAGTGTTAGCCATGGTTTATTGTGTCTTCTTTGTACTAGATGGTAGGCATGACGTTAGCTCTGTTGTTGTATGGTATTAGCAATCCTTGGAATGATACAGTTGGAATGAAGGTTTTGTTCCTGTAGAAGTTAACGTTAAGAGTGGCACTCAACCTCAAGGGAGTCCCAGGAATAATCCCTATAATCCTTAAATTTATGAGTCTAAGTATCACAAGAAGTCGAGTTTGTATTCGAGGCCAGATAATTCTTTGGTAGAATTAACACAAGTATTTGAATTTTGGCAAAGACTAGAAGATTAGGCTTAATTGTGTTTTATTACTTTATTTTTCATCTAATGATAGTACTTAGTAATAATTTTCATAGTGCGGGCCACACCAAGTATTAAGTGCAACCTCTATTGAGGATGGCGTTATTGATATTGTTAGTGTCAGTTTTGCAACCTGCCACTAGTGATCAAATAGACTCTTATCATGTCTTGTTAAGGTCCCATTTTCAAATTTTTGTCATTCCATTAGGTCATCATGCAAAAATTTGGTCACTGGATGTAGATATATGTCTGATTTTACTCCTTCCAAAATTTTATTAATTGTTGGCTCATTTCACCTCTTGGCTAAATGTACCATAATTCATGAGTTGGCATCATCATTACATTCATTTACATCATTGTTTCATTCAGTACAGAGTCTCCATTAGGTCTTAGGGTTCCAAGGTCATCAAATCATTATTCCATGCATTAAGTCCAGCAAGTCAAGGAGTGATAATAAAGAAATTTCATCGGTAAATTTGATTTCAAAGCAAAATGTAATTTTATGTTCCTAATTTGTAATAAGTACTTCAGAGTTCCAAGTAGCTGCAAATACTCAAGGTTCCATCAGAAAATCATCAAGGTTCAAAAAATAAATTAAGTGTTCCTAAGCCATCAAAAGATAAAGTTCAAAGGTTAAAGGTAAAAAGCAATGTAAGTTTGATTTTGAAAAAAGAAAATGTGGGTCCATGTCCATTTAATGATTTTTCTCCTAGTATAAAAGGCCCTCAAAGACCAAAAGTCATTCATCATCACTCTCCAACATCGATCTCTTAAGTTACTCAAGTCAAAAAAACCAATTTTTTCTTCAAAAAAACAAGTTTCAAGTCCATCGTTGTGCTTTTTGCAATGAGCACGCTCCGCTTTTTGCAGAGCTTACTGCGCTTTTCTCAAGCTCACTGCGCTTTTTGTAGTGAAGCAGCCACGGCCCCAAAACTTGTTTGCAAGGGTTCCAAGGGACAAACAAAGGTTTCTTCATCTATTTTCAAGTAAGTTGCATCCTCCAAGCCTCTCCTTTCAGCTCATTGTCATAATTTTATGGTGAAAACCTCTCCATGACTTCCATGCTATGTTTTGGTGATTAAACCCTAGTTTTCAAATTTGCAAGGTTAATTTTTTTTTCCCCTAGACCCTTTTTACCTCCCTCGCGCTCTAATTCATTCCTCACTACCCTCACATCCCTTCATTCCCCACTCTTAAGCTATATTCCCTAAAACCCTACCCCTATGTTGCGCTTTTCTAGGCAGCTAGACTACATCCCTGTAATTGAATTCCCTACCCCATCCCCCTTATCATTTCACTCCCCATCACTTCCCTAAGGCTCCTAACTCCCTTACACCCTTCCCTAAATTTTCCCTCATTTATCCTAAGTCCCTAACCCCATCATCCCACTCCCTTTTCCTTCCCCTTCTCCCCTAGGGTTTCTAAGCAAAACTGAACATTATGGAGGAAGAGAGAAACACCATAGAAGAAGAGAAGAAAACATACAATAAAGGAGGGAGAATCTTGAGGCTAGAGCCATCAGACACTATGGAATTGATGTCATCACCCCTAGCAGTTAAATGTTTTCAGCGTGTAGGTTGTTTTGAGTTTTGTGAGATGGTCCAAAGAGTGCAGAGCCATCCTAATTTGACCAGGATCTTCATCACCAACCTACAAAAATACCAAGTCACCATTGCAAGGGTGACACTCACCATTTCTACAAACATCATTGCAACAGCAACAAGGATACCTAATGTAGGTGATAAGTGGTTCAAAACTCAAGATTTGGATGCCCAACTGTATGAACCTTACCTCAAAGCACCCTAAATAGACAGCATTAAGAATTTTTTTCCTTTTAGTCAGTTGCTTAATAGGTTTGCTCCCATGATTAGAATCGTCGTGAAATATTTCACTTGTGAAGGCAAATTCTCCAGGTTGTACAACTATCACATCAGGTTACTCATGCATTTCACTAGGGTGAAATTGCTCAACATTCCCTATTATTTATACAAGAGCATTGACAAGATGGCCTACATAGTGCAAAACAGAGAGTATGAGCTTCAAATGAACAATCTCTTCCATCATTCACTCATCAAAATCATTGTCCTTCGTCACATAAAACATTTGAACATTGCATGAGAGACTTCATTGAGGCAGAGGTCTTCACATCGCCACCAAATCAACCTGCTAGACCTATTCCACCATCAGCATCAGTTTCTCACAAGCAAACTAAGTCATCTAGCAGGGCTACAATTAAGAAAGGTAAAGAGGAAAAAGAGTTCAAAACCTATCATAGAGGACATAGGCAAGTGTTTGCTCCACAAATTGTGGAAGGGAACTTTCCTTCTACATCAGCAAAACAGCGATATGATAAGCAGCAGGAGACAGTTGTCCAAGAGCAGGAAGCCCTTCACCATGAGGAAGAACAAGTTTTTGACCTGGTGGTCTTGGAGGTCCAAGATGAACAGGGAACCTTAAACCTGGCTATCAAAGAGAAATATTCCAACATCAAAGAGCTACAAGATAATTTGGCAAAGGCACAATTTTTATCTCCTTCCTTGAGCGAGAAAACAAACGATTGAGTGAAAAACAAGTACTCTTGGAAATGGACTTGTTGAAGGCTAAGAGGCAAGATGTCAAAGGCAAAGCAGTGATGGGACATAATGAGTCTGATGAGGATGACGATCATATCACCAAGAAGAGACCAAAATCAAGGGGCCTTAAAAGAGCATTGGAGCAAGAAAAACAACATAAGGCCGAAGAACTCACCTTTGAGGAGAGGATTGCCATGGAAATTAATGAGAATAGGGAAGTTTGGCTTGACAAAGTAAACATACACCTGGAAAAGCTTCTTCACAAGGCCAACAAGGACAATCAAATGTTGAGGCACATCGCTGACCATTACCATATCAGAAACAAGATTTGCAAGATAAGCTCAAGGAAACCCTAATCAGCCAAAAGGAGAAGGGCAAACTTGACTTGCTTGCTAATGCCTCCTTGGTAGCTTGACATACTTCATCAGGACTTCATCTAGCAATTTTGAGAGTTTTTGGGCAAGTTTTTGGTTTTTTGGGCATTTTGTCAAATTTTTCAAGTTTTTTGCACAGTCAGCCTGCAAAAACACAGCGTGGGCCACGCTGCGATTTTTATGGGAGCCTCTAAATGATTAAAACTCTACATGGTTGGATAAAGAATGGTCTCTACATCAAATTTTGACTATTGGCACTCCAAAATATGAGCTTTTGACGGGTGGAAAATCCCAAAAACCACTTTCTAACAAGTGATGGATGATCAGTGCCCTAATGAAGAAAAGATTACAAAAGGATGAAGACTCCTCAACAACGAAGAAATTTGTCACACCAAAAGAAAGGAGTTCTTCATGAGAAGCTGGGTGTTTTCATCATTGTTGCTGCAAGTCCTTGATTAAGGAGCCAAGTAATAAGTTTCTTACTTAATAAAAACTTGAAAGCAAGTCCCTAGGATCCTGGACAAGTCCTGGCTAAGAGGGAGCTTGGAAGCAAGTCCCTGGGAGCCTGGACAAGTCATTGGATAAGAGGGACCCTGAGAATATTTATTTATAGGAACAGATATGTCCTCCCTAGTTGAGAGGGAGAGATAGACACGTCATTATGGTCTTCACCTGGAAGACAAAATGCGAGATTGGGTAATCATCTGGCATCTGATACTCTTTTGGGATGTATTAGGGAATCTAAGGAAAGAGTAATCGTGGAAGGACCGATATTCTTTGAGGATTAGTTATCCCGATAAGAATAGTCCTATGAGGTCATACTCGGTGAACACTCGAGTGGAGTATGTACCTTGGAGACAATGATGAAGGTGTCTATAATCATTGGTCTCTCCAGCATTGTAGCTCATGGTCTCATGGAGAGATGGAGTTGTTAGTCAAAGCCTTGCACTGTGACAATGTTGGTTAATATGATGTTATAACATATGGATTACCAATCAAATTCTTCTTATGAGATTCTTCTGATTGAAAGTGACCATGTACCATTATGAATACCTCCCTATTTAAGAGGGAATGCTAGAAAGTGTAACTAGGTTCGGTCTTCATAATAACTTGTAATTATGAATTTATGTAATGAAGAGACAAAGATAATAAAATGTATTTAATACTTGCATCATGGGTTTCATAAGTAAGGAGATTTAATTATAGGTCCAAGACTTCTTCTTGATGTCTTTAGGGGTTTGTCATCTTGTCATAAGAGTATAATTTAGAGTCATGTATATGAAGTGTTGTTACACTTGTAAAGACAATTATTGATGTAAATGTATGCTTCAAAACCTTGTCAAAATGCTCATTGAAGACAGCTCAAATATGTTGTAAACATTCCTTGTCAAGTCGACCTAGAAGATGCTAGAAGAAGTCAGCTCACCTCACAAGATGATCATGTCGACCTAGGACAATGATACAATCCCTATATATAAGACTGCAGCTGCATTGTTGAGTACACAATTCAGATAAGAGCTTTGAGGTTAAAGTGTGAAATCAGGAGATAAGACAGCAAAGGAAGGAGGCCTTAAAAGGATGAGGAGGAGGGGTGATCTAAGGTTTTGTCTTGGGTTATAATATCTCTGCATTCTTTAGGAAGGCTGAAGATCATCTCAACAAGGTTCAGATTTGCAGTAGTGCGTAAGGAGAAGTCTACTCAACGAAGAAAGGAGGTTATTCAATTGGTGTGAAATGCCTTTGAAATTGTTGTGAATCATGAACAAACATTTAGCTCACATTTCATGGAGCAAAAAAAAGATGTATTTTTTAAAGATCATGAAATAAATTAATTAAAACAATAGTGAAAGAAGGCAATAGAAGAAAAATAAACTATGAAATCAAGGGATCAAAAGGATAAGACATTTGCATATAGTGTAGGCAAAAAAAAAGGAGATACATTGTAAGTGTGATATTTAGTGAGGATTTTTACTTAGGAAAGCAACCTAAATACATCAAATCTGATATAGAGGTATCTATGAGGAAACAAAGCACTTACAATTTATTCACCTATGTAAAGAAACACATTTGGCATGTGGAGAATAAATAACTTTTTTTTGCTTAAAGCAATATGCAAAGAGTAGGAGGAATAGAATAATGATGCATTTGTGAACATATATAGATAAGATCCGCTATAGCCTCCTGAGATTAGCAATTTTACTTCTCAGGGTATAAAACAATGTTCCTTAGTTCTTTTAACTAAGGTGCCAAATCCAAACCCAATTATTTTAGAATCATCGAATCCTTACAAGAGCCTCGTGAGGCTAAGATGCTCCGAGGGCTATTCCTTGATAAAGTACCATAAGGGAGAAGAATCTAAGATGAATTAGATCATGGTTTTGGTATCTTGTGTTTGGAGTATGATGCATTCCACAATAAACACTTAAATAGGAAGACGGATTAACAAATTGAAAAGAAAAAGGGTCAACACTAATCATGAGGCAAACAAAGGATTAGTGAGGAAGGGGTGGCACACACGAAATGCCTCTCGAGGTGGTGACATTGGTTGTCTAATACATGGAGACCGATATGCACTAAGATCCCTCCTCCAAACGGTGAGATTGCACAAGACATGGAGATATTACCTCTATTTGTGTCGAGAGGCACTCTCCAACCCAGTATGGAAGAGGTGTAATCTCTTGTCCTATCTTGTCTCGTCCTGTAAACAACAATAATAAAATAATAAAAATAAAAATAACCATACATAAAAATAAAAATAATGTATCAACCCATGTTATTCATGTGGAATATAGCTTATTTAAATGGCGCTCTCCAACCTAGTATGGAAGAGATGTTGTAATGTCTTGTTATGTTAAATTATCTAAACATTTTGACTCTGTCAAATTACATAACCATAAAAATACAAATTAAATTAAATTAAAATTAATTATTAATTAAAACATTTTGACTCAATACATAAAAATAATAATAATAATAATAATACTAGTTATTAATAATTAAACCAACCTAGATCCATCTTAACTATGGATCTATCATGCGCTAAGAGGGATCAAATCTCTTGAGGCGCAAGCCTTTCCTCAAGATTTGCACTCAAAGAGGTTTGCACCTCAAAAGATTTGATCCCTCTCGGTGCTTGGTAGATCTAGAGTTGAGATGGATTTAGACTGTTGATTATGATCAATACAAGGTTAAGTTATCTAAAAACATTTTGACTATGTCAAATTACATAACCATAAAAATACAAATTAAATTAAATTAAAATTAATTATTAATTAAAACATTTTGACTCAATCAAATTTCATAAAAATATTAATAATAATAATAATAATAATAATAATAATAAATATACTAGTTATTAATAAGTAACCAACCTAGATCCATCTTAACTATGGATCTATCATAACTAAGAGGATCAAATCTCTGGAGGGCACAAGCCTTTCCTCAAGATTTGCACTCTAAAAGAGGTTTGCACCTTAAGAGATTTTGATCCTCCTTGCTTGGTAGATCTAGAGTTGAGATGGATTTAGACTGTTGATTATGATCAATACAAGGCTCGAGTTTAGGTAAAGGACAATTATATGCATTTTTGTCCTCTTGTTGAGAAAATCAATAGGCTCGACATCGTTGAGGATGACATTTCAATAAGATTATCGTAGGACCACCTCAAGAAGCTCTTGAGCTTTGGTTGAGGTATGTTAATGTTTTTATTGTTGGTTGTCTGTTTCTCCTAACATGTACTCTAGCTCAAGGCATTGTATGGTTTCTTCTGATCATTTTATATTGGGTTTCTAGTAGGCCTTGGTCCCTTAATGAGTAAAGGCCTCACAAGTCATTTTAATTTCAAGATCATTGGTTTCAGCCTTGGCCCCCCAAGCCTCCCATTTTCTCAATTCAAGTGGGGTTTCTAGCTCTTCAGGGGGTTTTTCTTTTGGTCCTCAATTGGTAAGGGTTAAGCTTCCTTTCCCCTTTGAGTTGTTCTTGCATTTCTTGGCCCTCAATGTCTGTCTTATTAGTCTACATGTTGATAATTGGTTATTTATGGATTTGAAGCTTCAACACTTTTTTAAGTTAAGCTTCGACTTTGTCTTACTTGATCTCTTCTCCAAAGGCTTTCCCATGGCCGATAGAGGAGGAAGGAGAATTAGTTTGAGGTAGGAGGCACCCTCAATCACCTCCTTGGGTATATGGTAGTAGGACAAAAGGGAAAGGAAGGCTTTGTGAAAAAATATGGAATGTGGATAAAGACACACCTAGAACTTGTTAAAGAAAGTACGCAAGAGGATAAGGGTGGAAGAAACCCCCTAGAGCAAGGTGGAAGTTAGGCCCTCAGCTAACCTTGGGCATACACGTGGCAATGATGCCCCTGCTAATGTTAAGTGGAGGTGCAATTATTAGATGTCATGTCGAGATATTGAGGTTTATGTCCATCATGTGCTCTTTCCATCAACAATGTGCATGAGACACTCCATTGGAGAGAAATGGAAGGATTCCATGATAGCTTTTGTGCTTTCATGTAGATTATTAAATTAATTATGACATTGAAGGCCAATGGGCATCCCACAGTGATTAAATGGGGCCTGTCCCAAATGATAATGATGAGATGCATCTATTTGTACACTTTCTGGCACCATGGATCTTATGCATATAGTCATACACCTTGTGGCACCAAGGACTTAATTACTTTGATAGTTTTGTTTTGTAGCTTGATGCTCTCAGGTGGTTTGACTTAAGGGAGGCCCAATTTTTAAGTTTTGCAGATGACTGCTAGTGCTTGTGGGGCTGCGTGTGCAGACCACATTTTTTTCATACAAGTGATGTACAAAATGCTTATATTAACAGTCAAAGAAAGCTTTCATGTCAAAATATATTCTGATGATGCGGAATACATCTAGGAACTGGAAGAAGGTCCCAGCTATTTGAAAACCACAGTATTGGAGAAACCTGCAAACATAACAGACTTAAAGGAATAGATGAGTTGTGTCCCGAGAACAATGTCTAGAGAGAAGGCCATAAGCCACCAACACGACACTCCTAGTGGTGTGAAGAACTTTGTCCCCCTTCCAATTTAGGATGACAAATATTGTGCTGGCTTTCAGGTCAAAACCATTTGTCAGTTCTCTTGCATAAATTCTATTTTTATTGGGTTTTCAAGTGGGTTCTGCTGGCTGGAGGATCAAAGAAGGAAAGATAGGCTAGCCAACTCTGCCTACGAGGTGACTGCTATGGCATTTTGTCAGAAGCTATGTTACATTCAAGTTTGATTTCTATTTAGGCTCCTTAAAAATATCTGTAGGAGTCTTTGTCTCCCTCTTACTATGACAATGGCTATATGTAGGACATGTTTCAAAAATATGATGGTGGCAATCTGAGCTTTTGCATCAGGACTAGCTTGAGGTTTATACTATATAGTCTACCCAAACATCCAGGTCAAAACGCTTTCAGGGGCTTGCCTCAAGCATCCCTTTTTTGTGATTGTGTAACAAAATCAATTTAAAAATTATTTTCCATCTACTAAACATAAAAAAGGAAACTGCGATTAAAAATTAGGAACTAGCATTTAAGATTAGCTATGGACTCTCAAATTATTCTAAAAGACACTTGTAGAAAGTTAAATTATCTTCTATGATATATCTCTTGCTCTATGTTAACAAATTTTCATTTTATCATATAAATTATAAATTAGTTTGATTTGCGTATTGAAGACAGTTTAAAGCTCTACTCTAGACGAATCCCCAAATCCTAAAAATTTTGAAGTTGCCCCCACCAGCACCTGACTCACACTTGCAGTCATATTTCTCATGAAATCGATCTGTACCAGCCTACAGATCAAGCAAAAAGATCACTGACGTTTTAATTTATGTCCAGTGAAATCCAACTGTATATGCCAAGGCCCGAAATGTTTTGAATATATTCTCAGTGTATTGCGCTTTTCTATGATCGTTACAGATTTCATATTCTAACGCTTCTAACAGTACACATTTTGGATGACCATTATTTCAACATTTCAAATGAGGCTCGTTTTTCTTGCATTTAATTTGAAGTTTTACACACAAATCCTTTGTTCTTGTTGGAATATTTTTTGTAATTGTTATACTCGGAAAACTTGATACTTACACCTAAATGGACAATCTTGTAAGAACTATGCAAATCTTCCTGAAAGGACCAATCGCAGAGATTCACATCCACATAAGGAAATAACTGACCATATCCTTCAGTATCTGTAATCAAACACTAATTTCTTGCCCTTCATTATAATTGCAATTGAGCAGAAGATTGTGAGATATTGAAGATGACCCCAGGAATGAAGCTCCAAGTAAAAACATCGAGACAGATTTTTCGCTGAAATGATAATATCACCCGCAAATATCATGATAGTCTCATAGATATCGAGATATTATCGCAAGGCGAATGAAAATCCCCGAAAATATTGTGACATTCTCTTAGATATCAAGAGACTATCATGAGACAAATGAAAATATTGCCCACCCAGGGACAGATGTGCATAAAGGCATTTTTTGGGTTTTTGTTTTGTCCATTTGACAAACAAAAAGAAGGATTTGCAGAGCAAAGGAGGAGGAGAACAACAGTTTTTCTTGAGCCAAGGATGAGGGTACCATTATCCTTTGCCATCACCTCATTTTTTTGGAGTGGGGATTGAAAAATCGAAAATTTTGAATATTTTTGCATTTTTTTTAATTTGATCATATATTGCAATATTTTCCTGATGTTGCCAATATTTTCTTTTCCAGACCCTCGTGATTTTTTCACTGACATAATGTTTTCAATATTGGAAAAAACAGTCCTCGGCTATCAGACATCTTGCCAGAGTGAGAAGAAAAGACAGTGACATTACTGGATTTGGGAAAACAGTGCTTTTAATATGGGATATTCATTATCATAAGGCAAATTCAGAAAACCAAAAAGCTTTACAGAACCAAAGAGAGAGGAAGCAGTCGACATGCTCATGTAGAAACTAACCTTTGATGAATTGTGTAGCTTGGGAGGTACTCCAGAAGCCTAAGAGTCGGGTTTGTGAGAAATTTGGTCACAAAAGGCTTTGTGGGCAAAGAACCCAAGCGGAGGGGTTTTAGACCCAAAAAGGGGTTTAAAATCTAGAAAGAAATTAAAAGGAAAACTATTAATTCCTAAGGTCTAAGAGGACTAAAACCCTAAGATCTAGAGGGCTCCTAAGAGATCTAAGTAAAGGCTAAGCTTTCTTGAGAGTGAAGTGTGAATGTTTCAGGATAGCCGCAGGCCTAGAGAAGGGACGATGTGGTAATTCATTAGGTCTAAGAGGACTAAAACCCTAAGATCTAGAGGGTTCCTAAGAGACCTAAGTAAAGGCTAAGCTTTCTTGAGAGTGAAGTGCGAATGTTTTAGGATAGCCGCAGGCCTAGAGAAGGGGCGATGTGGAGCTTTGAGGGTCTGATTCATAGTGAAGAAAGACCGAGAAAGCCCAGGTTCATAGACAAGCTTAGATCTGAAGCTTGAGTCCTTGCGTAGGTCAGATCTGGCAGATTTTGAGGACACCTTCTGTAACTGGCTTGTGCCCTAGTTAAGGGCCAATTCCATGGCTACTCTGTCCTTAGGGTCTGCCCTAAAATTCCATTATTTGAGCGCTGGATTCTATGCAAGAGAAAAGGCCGAGATCCTTAGAAAGCAGACCCTAATCCTATGACTATGCCACAGATCTGTGTATAGAATTGTGGTTGGGGAGGCCGAGTCTTATGAACAGATGAGCGAGTTTTGGGACAGAAAAGAAGGATGAAATGGCATGTGCAATGAGGCCAGCGTGGAGCAGAAAAAGGAACCAAGTGGATGAGGAAAGGGAGCTGTTCTGAAGGGTTTTAGGACAGCAGTCCTTGAGCCCTAATTATAGATCTACCATCCATGCAAGATCAGTCCAACAGCAGCCTAGTTCTGTGCATCTCTAGGAAGGCCGAAACCTAGAAAAGGAGACATACATGTTTGGTATGTATCTGGTATTAAGGCCGCAAGCCTTAAGGGAAGTGCACAGAAGTTTCAGAAAGAAAAGAAGGCTGAGGCATTCTTCAGATTGAAGAAAAGAACAGTGAGTATTAGGACTATGTGATGGACTGTCTTAAGGTAAGGGTTAGTGGGCAGAATCAAGGGAGTATTGAAGTTTTGGTGGACTGTTCATAGATCATGAGCAGCAGTAATCTCGTGCCTAGATCTGTGCAATTAGATGAACAAATTGCAGAACAGAGGGCAGGATATTTTGGAGCCCCAGATCAGTCAAGGTATTGACTGTATGTGGGCAGATTTGTTGACCCTAAAGACAGTGACAGGAGCAGCTAATTGTCACAGAGTTAGGGCATGTTTTGTGTGCCCTAGGTGCAGCGTTCTGGAACAGCCAGAATCATGACAAGTATGCAGATCTGGAAGATTGAGCACTGTTTTGTGAACAGTGCAAGATGCAGACGTCAAGTACAAGTTCATGAAAGGAACCATGGACTGTTAGGAGGCAGATCTATGGAGCCATAGTTCAGAAGTTGCAGATGGGAAAACTTCAGTGAAGAAAGCACGGATCCAGAAGACCCAAAGTGCAGACTTCTTAATGGAGCTAGAAGGCGCTGCTAGTGGACAGATCATAATGCCAAAGTTCGGTGACACTAAAGGAGCAGTGATCAGTGATGGTGGCAGATTGGATAGGTTGCAAAGGACCTGCAGATGTGTTCAGGGCACGTGGAATGAAAGGGCTGCGAGGCACCACATCAGCAAGTAGGTCAAGTGTGTCTTGTTCAGGGTAGATTGGTGGTCAAAGTGACAGACACCAAGCCCTAGTTGTGTCCTTGTATCAGGGCTGTATGTAAGGGCCAAGATCCCTGGTACAGGAGCCCTATGACTGTTGTATTCTAGATTGCATTAGAACATGTAGTGGGTTTGAAAAGTTAATAATTGTCATGTGCACTAATTGATTCACTAATGTGTGTAGATTCCGCTGTGCAAAGTAGTATTGTTGTGGCATTTGAGTGTGATTGTGTCAGAGACTTAAGATCCAAACCAGATTCTCATGTGCCATGGAAAATCAACATGGTATCAAAGCTACTTTGAAAGGCCAGTGGATCAAAGTGTGCACAGTGGACGCAGGATGAGCTAGTGGAGATCATGTAGATTCAAAGGGAGTCTAGCTTCAGAGGGAGCAGACTTATGGAAGTTTGAGATCTTCAAGTTCTGATGAGGCAGAGACACTATAGATATAGTGTGATCCATCCTACAGGGTCTGCTGCAGTGTTGGATGCCAAATGGGCTAGTGTCGCTGGTGATGATGATGGATACTTCCAATCTTGTGGAACTACCTCCCTCGCTAAGAGGGAGTGTTGAAGTGTGTAGCTTGGGAGGTACTCCACAAGCCTAAGAGTTGGGTTTGTGAGAAGTTTGGTCACAAAAGGCTTTATGGGAAAAGAACCCAAGCAGAGGGGTTTTAGACCCAAGAAAGGATTTAAAATCTAAAAAGAAATTATTAATTACTAAGGTATAAGAGGACTAAAACCATAATATCTAGAGGGTTCCTAAGAGGCCCAAGGAAAGGTTATTTAAAGAGGCCCAAGGAAAGGCTAGTCAATCAAGTGAAGGAGATCATTTGATCATAGGGTTGCCACAGACGTAACTCTAAGAGTAGGCCGAGTAGGGCTGCTAGTGTAGGTTGCGATCTAATCGAAGGGAGCATCTTTCTCAAGAGTGAAGTGTGAATGTCTCAGGATAGCCACAGACCTAGAGAAGGGGTGATGTGGAACTTTGAGGGTCTGGTTCAGGGTGAAGAAAGGCTGAGAAAGCCCAAGTTCGTAGACAAGCTTAGATCTGAAGCTTGAGCCCTTGCATAAGTCAGATCTGGCAAAATTGAGGACGCCTTTTGTGACTGGCTTGTGCCCTAGTTAAGGGCTAATTCCGTGGATACTCTGTCCTTAGGGTCTGCCGTAAAAGTCTTTTATTTGTGTCTGGATTATGTGCAAGAGAAAGGGCTGAGGCCTTTAGAAAGCAGACCCTAATCCTACGAATATGTCACAGATCTGTGTGTATAGAATTGTGGTTAGGGAGGTCGAGTCTTCTGAACAGATGAGCGAGTTTTAGGACAGAAAAGAAGGATGAAGTGGCATGTGGAATGAGGTCAGCGTGGGGCAGAGAAAGGAGTTGAGTGGATGAGGAAAGGGAGTTGTTCTGAAGGGTTTTAGGACAGCAGTCCTTGAACCCTAGTTATAGATCTACCCTTCATGCAAGATCAGCCCAATAGCAGGCCTAGTTCTCTGCATCTCTAGGAAGGCTGAAACCCAGAAAAGGAGACATACATGTGTCTGGTATGAAGGTCGCAAGCCATAAGGGAAGTGCATAGAAGTTTCAGAGAGAAAAGAGGGTCGACACATTCTTCATATTGAAGAAAAGAAACCAAATCGGTGATCGAACCAAAAAACCTTGTGGACCGGGAACCGGTAAAAAAAACAAAAACAAAAAATACCAAAAACACATAAAATATTCATATTTTAAAGAAAAACATATATATTCGTGTGCATCCATGTGAATCCAGATTCCAAACCATTTATAGACAAATATACAAAAGTTCTCATTTACATGCATGTAAGGGTGAACGTAACCAAAATAGCATAGAGTACAATCCATCTCTGAACCGAAAATACATCAACAAATAGGCTCTAAATGGCCTCTAGCATCCAAAAAAAATCATGCTACAACAAATGCCTACATATCATCAAAATCATTTTCTATTGGGGTCTTTGTCATCAATATAATCATTTAGGCATTAAAATAAGATAGGAAAAACGTAGCACGCCATGTCAAGGTTTTTGTTTGAGTGATGGGTACATTTTTAGTAGAGTCGTGATAGAGGAGTTCGAAACCAATGCCACTAACATCAAAGTACATATAGGGCTTGGTGCTCTTTATTAAATACTAGTTGCATACCCTCGTACATGACAAAATCCAATGGAAACGTTGCAATCCCCCCAACCAATCCCGAAATCCTGAAAAACTGTTAAGTCTGCGGGATTTTGAGTGAAATTTAAAATTCTACTTTTTCCATATGAAATCCAATGACGCTGGAACCACTCTCAAACATCCCGAGTCATTTCGTGGTAATGTTAAAAATTTAAGTAAAAGTGAACATTACCATGAATTGCATAGCAATACTAGGGCCATAGGCTTGATTATTAGGTTGAGGGTCATAGGCTTGAATATTAGACTAGCGTAAATGGAGAATTAGCAGTGGGCCAACCAACTGAAAAGAAAAGAAAAAAAAGTTTAAAAGGCAATTTTTTTATGTTGGTCTGCATAGGTCCAAAATGCACAGAATAGGTCATGAACCGATCGGTTCGGTGAAATAGGCTGGTTCGGTACCGAACCTGCCTATTTCGGTTCGGACCAGTTTTGGGCCAAAAACGGCCGGACCAGCCGGTTCCACTGGTTCTGATCCAGTTCTGATAACCACTAATTAGGACTATGTGAAGGATTGTCTTAAGGTAAGGCTTAGTGGGCAGAATCAAGGGAGTACTGAAGTTTAGGTGGACTGTTCATAGATCATGAGCATCAGTGATTTGGTGCCTAGGTCTGTGCAATCTGAGGAACAAATTGCAGAACAGAGGGCAGCATATTTTGGAGCTCTAGATCAGTCAAAGTATTGACTGTATGTGGGCAGATTTGTTGACCCTAAAGACAGTGACAGGAGCAGCTAATTGTCACAGAGTTAGGTCAGGTTTTGTGTGCCCTAGGCACAGCGTTCTGGAGCAGCCAGAATCATGACAAGTGGGCAGATCTGGAAGAGTGAGCATTGTTCACAAACAAAGTTGTGAACAGTGCAGGATGCAGACCTCAAGTACAGGTTCATGAAAGGAGCCATGGATTGTTAGGAGGCAGATCTATGGAGCCCTAGTTCAAAAGTTGCAGATGGGAAAACTTCAGTGAAGAAAGGGCAGGTCCAGAAGACCCAATGTGCAGACTTTTTAATGGAACTAGAATGTTGATAGTGGGCAAATCAGAAGTTCAAAGTTCAGTGACACTAAAGGAGCAGTGATCAGTGATAGTGACGGATTGGATAGGTTGCAAAGGACCTGCAGATGTGTTCAGGGCACGTGGACTGAAAGGGTTGGGGGGTGCCACATCAGCAAGTCGATCAAGTGTGTCTTGTTCAGGGTGGATTGGCGGTCAAAGTGACTGACACCAAGCCCTAGTTGTGTCCTTGTATCAGGGTTGTATATAAGAGCCAAGATCCCTGGTACAGGAGCCCTAACACTGTTGTATTCTAAATTGTAATATAACATGTAGTGGGTTTGAAAAGTTAAAAATTGTCAAGTGCACTAGCTGATTCACTGATGTGTGTAGATTCCGCTGTGCAAAGTAGTATTGTTGTGGCATTTGAGTGTGTTTGTGTCAAAGACTTTAAGATCCAAACCAGATTCTCATGTGTCGTGGAAAATCAACAACCTTGACACATTACATGAACAAGAGTGCAAAATCCATGTATAATAAGCTTACACCAAAAATTGGCAGCAAGAAATTCTTTCAAAAGACTGCAATAACATATAAAACAGCAATTGAGTGAATTATTGAAAGCAAAGATTTTCGATCGTGATGCAGTTTTCGCTGCGCCGGAGCTAGTCAAGCGCGCTACCCCGTCTAATGCTTTGAGTAGCGAGACTGCTTCCTGCGATGGCTTGCCTAGGGCTCTGCCCCCATGGAGGCACAGGGCTCGCCCAAGGAGCCTCCTCCGCCTCCCTCTTCCTCCTTAGTGGATTCTTTCAATCAGCTTCTAGCTGGTTTTCCCTAGAAGAAAAAAAATGAAGCAGCCAAATTTGTGAAGAAGCTAGAAGATATTTCGGAGATCTCTTTGCCTACAGAGACCCCCATCCAAGTTGCTTTGTCTTTGGCTGATCGTGCCCTCGTTGGTCAATTCACCGGGCTTTGGCCCTCTCCGAAATCTACCGAGCAATGGGTTAATAAGAGTTGGGCTCCTCTGATTAAGCAAAACTTCACTTCTTATTTTCTTGGGCGATGGTTCTTCCTCTTTGAATTCTCCTCCAAAGAAGATAAAGAACTAATTTTCCATAATGGGCCCTATTTCATGGGCCCTCAGGGTCTATATCTGAATAAATGGACGTGTGGGTTTGGCTCCCAAACCTCCTAGTCCATTGTTGGAACTGGGATTCCTTGAAACACATCGGAAACGCCCTTGGGAAATTCATAGATCGGGAAAACAACAAGGATCAGTATGACTGTGCTAGAATCTGCGTAGAAGTAGATCTAGAGGTGGGTCTCCCGGAGGCCATCAAAATCAATGTCGACAGTTGGTCTCATGTGCAGAAATTGGACTATGAGTAGCTGCCATTTAAATGCAGGAAATGTCATGTTTACGGCCACTTTGCTAGAGGCTGTCCGTCCAATGCTGAGCCAAAGAAAGGAAATGAAGAGGGATGGAACCAAGTTAAGCGTTCAAATATCTCTCACAAAGGTCAAAAATCTGGAGGCCCTAATGGCAAAGGTCCTCTTTAGGCCAATGCTCAGAAGCCCCCTCCCAAAAAGGGACAAGAAAATAAATTTGACCCCCTAAGCCAACAAACAGAGGCAACTCAGGAAATCGACATTCAAAAGCCAGTCTCACCAAGAAAAGGCACCCCCTCTTCCTCTCCCAAAGGAACAAGTGTTGCAGAAAGCTCCAAATGCATTCCTCTAGAAGTTGAGGAAGAAGAACAAGAATCGGAAGAATCAGAGGAGGAAGGAGAAATAGGAGAGTCTCAAGCCTCGGTAAGGAGATCCACAAGAGGCTGTAAGACTGACAGGGAAAAAAGAGAGCAAGAAACATACAAAGAAAAGCTTCAGGGTAGCCAACCAACTCTTGAGAAGCTACTAGCCTCAAAGCCAAAGATGTTGAAAAATCAGCCCCAAGGCTCCAAGGGAGCCCATCAAAAACATAAATAATGAAGTTCATATCCTGGAACTGTAGAGGTATAGGGAGTAAAATCAAGGAAGAAGCCATTAGAAGTTTAATAAGAATAGAATCTCCTGACATACTTCTCGTCTGGGAGACTAAGCTGGAAGACGTAGTCTTTCTGCATGCAAGCAAGAAATTGTGGAATAGAAGTGAAGCAAGAGAAATCTCTACCCGAGGAGCCTCGGGAGGACTAGGCACCCTATGGAATGCTAGCAAATTTTCAGTTATCTATGAGGCTAGCAATACTCATTGGTTACTGCTACAAATGCAACATCTGGTCACCAAAGAAATTTTTTGTCTTTTCAATGTATACTCCCCAGCCAATATTGGGGAAAAAAAGGACTGCTGGGACACTTTAAGGCACCAAGCAGATCTAGAAAACTTGGAAAACATAATCATTACTGGAGATCTCAATCTCACTCTTCATTCGTCTGAAAAAAGAGGAGGCAGCGTAGTTCGAGATCCGGCAAGGGAATGGGTGGAGGATCTTATGCAGGACTAGGACCTACTAGACATCAAACCTACCTCCGGTAAGTATTCTTGGTCTAACAAAAGAACTGGTCCAGGTCATATTGCTGCCAGACTGGATAGATTTTTCATTCAAAGTTCCTTCCTATTATTAGGACTAGAACCTAGAATGCATATTCTCTCTAGCAGCACCTCGGATCATAAACCCATCAAGCTAGAACTCCAGTCCCACCTAGATCTGGGCCCTATTCCTTTTAGATTTAGCCCTCTCTGGGTCAAGGAGCCAGATTTCATGCAATTAGTCAAGGATTGTTGGAAACAGCCAGTCAAAGGCTCCCCCTTCTTTGTCTGGGAGGAAAAGCTCAAAAGGGTGAAAGGGGCACTAAAAAGATGGGCCAAATCGTTGCCCAATCCAGCTACAGAAAGAAAAATTATCAAAAGATCTCTAGCCACTCGTCAACTACAAGTGGAGGATGTCGTCATTACTAATGAAATCTTAGACAAAAAGGCTCACCTCCAGTAGAGTTTTCATAAGGCCTACTTCGCTGAAGAAGAATACTGGAGATTAAAGTCCCGAAGCCTTTGGCTCAAAGCAGGGGACAGGAACTATTCTTTCTTCCACAAACAAGCCTAGGCCAGGAAATGCTTCAACTCAATATCCGAGATCAAGGAGGAGAATGTCATCCATAAGGACTTTGAGGACATCAAGAAAGCAACCTTCTCTCACTTCAAAAACTTGTATAGTGAGGACACAGATCCAGATCAATATCCAGATCTGTTAGATATTGTTCCACATTCAATCTCTCCCATAATGAATGCTCTCATAGAGGCTAAAGTCTCCAAGATCGAAGTTAAAAATGCCCTTTTTTCCATGGATCCTGATAAGGCCCCTAGACCGGATGGTTTCTCTGCCAGGTTCCTACAAGCCTGTTGGCCGATAGTTGAAAAGGATCTCTTCAAAATGGTCCAAAAATCCCAAGATTGTCAGAAAATCGGGGGTAGCACAAACTCAACTTTTTTAGTCCTCATCCCTAAGGAGAAAGGAGCCAACAACTTCAACAGATTTCGCCCTTTCTCCTTGTGCAATACAGGGTACAAGTTAATTACCAAAGTGATTGCAAATAGATTGAAGCTCATTCTTCCCAAAGTTATTCCGGAGAACCAAGGAGGCTTCATCTAGGGCAGGCAGATTGTGGACAACTTCACCTTAGTCCAAGAGGCAATTCACTCAAGCTTACACTGAAATGAACAAGGTATGGTTATCAAACTCGATTTATCAAATGCATTTGATCGAGTAAGACATAACTTTCTGTTAAATGTCTTGAGCAAGTTTGGTTTTGGTGTAAGTATCATAAATTGGATTCGGGCTTGCATCTCGGAGCCCTGGATTGCACCTCTAGTGAATGGCAGAGCCATAGATTTCTTTAAAGCCACGAGAGGTCTTAGGCAGCGGTGCCCACTCTCCCCTCTTCTCTTTGTCATCCATGCCTTGGTCTCAGCTTTTAGTTAGATTAGAAGATGCAAGATCAAGATATCAATGGACTTTGTATAGCAAGAGGTGTCAAAAACATAAACCATGCCCTCTTCGTGGATGATACCTTGTTATTGGGGGCTGCCACTCTATCCTCAGCCTCCAAGTTCAAAGCAGTGCTGGATGACTTTTGTGATGCCTCTGGCAGTGTCTTAAACAAGAACAAATGTCACATTTATAGCTGGAATACTTCGCCCATATTGCTCTCTGCTATTGCTAGATGCCTGAGCTTTGCAGCCTCCTCTTCTTGGAACTCATTTAAATATTTGGACCTTCCTGTATTTCATAAAAGATCTCTCAATAAAGACTGGCTCCCTCAACTTGAGAAATTTAAGAGCAAGCTTTAAGCCTGGGGTTACTCCTGGCTCAACATTGCTGGTAAATCAGTTCTTATAAAATATTTGCTCACCAGTCTTCCCCTATTTCATTTCGCTGTTCTTCTTGCTCCGGTGAGCATCCTTAGAAAAATGGAGGAGTGTATTCGGCGCTTCTTCTGGAAGGGAGGAAAACAGAATGAAAACAAACTGCCTCTAGTCAACTAGAAGACCATCTCCAAGCCTCTGTGGGAGGGCAGGTTGAACTTTAAAAATCTCAGTCACCAAAACATTGCTATGTGAGCGAAATTAATATGGAAAATTATCGCGCCCAAGCCAAGCTGGGCTCTACTGGCTCTCTGGAAAAAATACGTCAGAGGTCCTCGCACCTACTGTTTGGACACTCCGATTCATCTGACTAACTCTTCTTTCCTCAAGCTTTATGCCAAAGCTGCTCCTCTTATCAAATCGCATTCTTTTTGGGTCCCAAGAAACAGGAAAAAGATAAATATTTGGACTGATAGAATTCCGAATGCTGATCCAATTGAAGACAGAGGCTCCATCAGTGTGTTGCGTTGTTGGATGGAAGGAGCTGAGATGAAAACGTTGTGGGATATTTCTATGTGGAACGACTCAAATTGGGCAGGCTGGAAACAAATCGATGTGCCAAGTCATCTGCAGCAGGAATGGCGTTCGCTGCTGGGATTTCTCCATGGCATGGCGCCCATTCACATTTGCAAAAAAGACACAAAAGGTTGGGGAAAAAAGGTAAATGGGTGCGTTGTTGCAATGGGTTATGATAAGCTGAGGGACAGGCCCTACGTTCCCCCTGATCCAGAGCCATGGCAAGGCATCTGGTGCTGCCCCTCGTGGCCTAAAGTGGATTATTTCTCTTGGATCCTATGCCATATTAAAATACTCATGCATGAAAATCTGCAGAGGAAAGGGTTTCATGGTCTCTCAAAATGTTCTTTGTGTAAAGAAAATTCAAAGAGTGTTACCCATCTAATGTTAGAATGCAGATTTTCTATGTAGATATGGTTTACATTCCTTCACATGCTGAACTCCAACATCACGCTCCCAAGTTCCATTGCTGAGTTATTTTCTAAGTGGGTGAACAGGTATCCTGGTCCTCCTCCACAAAATCAGGTAATCAAAGTTGCTTGGTCTATTCTCCCAAAGGTAATATGCTGGCAGATTTGGCTTGAACGGAACAAAAGAATTTTCAGAAACATTGAGCAGAACCTCAAAGAAATAGAAATCAAGATCAAATTCCATCTAAAAGAGTGCCTTATTGACTTAAAAGACGATTCTAACCTTAGTCAACAAGACATAGCTTGGGGCTCTTTCCTTGATCTGCATTTCCAAAAAGATGTAAGGAATGCCCCTCCTCCAAAAGCCCGGAAAATAAGAGAATCCGAAGAAGACTTTCAAGACTGGATCATAAATCAAACAAGACACTCTCTCTTCTTTGATGGGGCAGCAAAGGGCAATCCAGGCAAAGCTGGTGCAGGTGGCGTTATTTTAAATCCAGATGGCAAAAAGACACACTCCTTCGCGTGGGGGCTGAGCCACTTAACCAGCATTCAAGCTGAGGCTTTAGCTCTCTTTCAAGAACTCAAGCTTATCAAAGCCTTAAACATTAGTGAAGCAAATGTATTTGGCAACTCCCAGATCATCATAAACGCAATTGTATCTAACTCTCCAGTTTTGGACTTAAAACTCGCAAGACTGATTGCCAGAATCAAGGACTTGGGAAAACTCTTTCCAGAAGCTGAATTTCTTCCATGTGCTGAGAATTAACAATAAAGAGGTGGACATTGAAGCCAATAAAGTTGCCCTCCTTTTTGCTAGGGTCGAGATGAAGGACGAAGAAGAATCATGGGAACCCATTCCATAAGCTAATTTGCTGCCATGTTTTACTGTTTTCTCTTGAGTCAATTTGTTTGTATTTTCAAATTTGGAAAAAATTCTGAAATCAAATCCATAGTAACATCACTAAAGAGAAGGATTCCAAGCATTAGTTCCACAATCATCCTTAGTGGGGAGGTGCAACGGGCTATAGCCCTACTTCATGTAATCAGAATTTTCATAATAATATTCCATAACTGCTACTGTAAAAAAAAAAAAGTCATAAAGCAACCCATAAAGCAAGAGTCATCCGTGATAGTCTAGATAACAGTAGTTCCCTAGCAAAGAATGCTTTCTGACTCACATGACTTTAATCTTTCTGCTTATTGTTGCTTGAAAAGTGACCAATGGACTCAGCTGTATTATGGTGGTAACCACTGTTCCCATCCATGAATTTGGATTTGGTAATTGAAAATAATAATAAAATGTATTGGAAAAATCCATTTTCAAAAAACAATGGAAGTATACATCTTATCAATACAAAAAATTCACAATATTAGAAAACCTCCACCAATTCACATATGGATCTTCTCTAAAATGACACTCCCCTAATTCACTGCAATGCATATATTACTGAACTATAAGATTGGGAACGTTATGGCATAACCTAATGAGCTCTCCAAACCAAACCTAGACATTTGCTTTAGCGTGCTAGGGTTTCTAGAATCCAAATTCAGGGTAAATACAACCAAATCTAATCCTTGGCTGAATGTCTGTATGCAAGGCAGGCACGGTTTGGCCAAAATCTGCTCTATTGGTACTTGGTAGTAATCAAGTCAATCGTCATGGTGCCTCTATTAGGCACAAATCCGATAGAAGAATATATTTTCCAAATTCCCACCGCTTGGCAAATTAATCTTAGAGACCATGCTTGAAATACCACAAAAATCAAGTTTTGGAGTTCTGTACAGTGAATCATGTATTGTTTGGTATTTGGAAAAAATACAAACATTTTATAATGTGAAATTACACCTGGAAAAAAAATGAAAATATGAATGAAAAAGGAAACCCTTGATCCCTACTCAGTAAGGTAAGGTCCTTCAGGATCTTGCCGAATTGGGTTGGTCCTAACTGAAAGGTCAACGAAGCAGGCAGTCAATTGTGTAAAAGCTTGGCACCACATTAAATGAGCAAAAACAATATCCACCCTCCCAAACCTGGCCTAAATGCGCAAGAAATATCTGATATAATGTGGACTATCCGAGAAAATGGGACAGCATGGATACAACCAAGTTGAGGATGAGGCTAAGGCGATCAAGAAATAACAATACCGTTCTATGTTTTTGACAGGGAGAATGACCACCATCGCAAACACAGTAAGCCTCGTGGAACAGATCCAAACCATGATCGATAATATATTTTTCTTCAATTCAGTGAAAAGCCTACCCATGTTTTGCAATGCAGTATGAATCTCGAAACGAAATTCAGGTTTTCAGTAAAACAATGGCCTATGAATGAAAAAGACGATAATGTTTCAGCCCTTAACGATGAGATCCGAGATGGATAAAACATAAATCATAAAATCTAATAAACCCTACCAAAACCCCATAAAGCAAAACCCAATTCAAGGGAGGTGAAGGGAAGCTACTTGTCGTCTTCAACTCTTTGTTTCCTTGTCCACAGAGGCATCCCCCACAGCGTCAGTAACAAGTGACATGGGCCTCTGTTCAATGACTGTATCCACAAGCCCAAACTCCTTAGCCTCCTCAGGCGACATGAACATGTCCCTCTCCATGCATTTCTCAATCTTATCCATGCTCTGCCCAGTGTGCTTGGCATAGAGACTGTTAAGCCTATCCCTGGTCAGTAAGATTTCCTTGGCCTGAATGGCTATGTCACTCGCCTGCCCACTGGCCCCTCCGGAGGGCTGGTGGACCATGATCCTTGCATTGGGCAATGATCTCCTCTCCCCCTTTGCCCCTGCTGTCAACAGAAGAGACCCCATTGAGGCCGCCTGCCCCATACAGAACGTACTCACCGGGCTCCTTATGTATTGCATTGTGTCGTATATTGCCAGGCCTGCGGTCACGACTCCGCCAGGGGAATTTATGTAGAGATTGATGGGTTTCGATGGATTTTCAGACTCCAGGAATAGTAGTTGGGCGACTACCACCGCAGCGGTATCGTCTTCTATAACGCCATTGATGCATATTATTCTCTCCTTGAGGAGCCTGGAGAATATGTCGTATGCCCTTTCGCCTCTTGAGGTTTGTTCTATGACCATGGGGATCAGTCCATAGGATCTTTTGCTGTGAAAGCTTGTGGGTGTGCTTAGGACTCTACTGTTGAATATTGCAGATGCTGCTGGAAAAAATCGGTTTGTTCTCATCCTCTCTCTCTGCACCTGTGAGAAACTATGCTATGCTGTGTTATTTTGACGCCGAGATGAAACAGCTTTTGACATTTGAGATGGTTAGGTCGGAAAGAGCAACACTGGGCACGGTGCGTAAGTGGTATTTTGATTTTTTTAGTTATTAATTTTAAATTTTATTGATGACGAGAAATGGTGCATTTCTTTTGATACATTTGCTTCCAAACATGTCAAAATAAAAACAATTTTTTAAAAGCTATAATATCATAAAATATTATTAATGGTATTTAAATATTAAGATTTTGAAATTATATTAATTTAAAATAATTTAATTCTACATAAATATGATATAATAATTTTGTAAAGTTATGTTTAAAGGTATGTTTATTTTAAAATAATTTTTTTAGAATTTTAATTTGATTATTGGTAATTATTAGATAGATGGGAAAGATTTAATCTCCATGAAATATGTAGTATTCACAAATCAAGAGAAGGACAAGAATGTTGATGTTTTTATAATGGTTCTAATGTACTTAGTCGTGGGAGGGAATGATGCATGTTTTGAGCTTATTTATGGCTCGCTATAATAGAGAGGGAGTGTATTCCTTAACAAGTGTGACAGCGTAAACACTTGTCCTCTCTATGTCCTTTATTGGCAGATAAACAGTATTTCGACCTCAGAGTACTCCTCCATCTCCTATCATTATAAAAGTCCTGGATGAGTCACAGGGTGGCAAGGGTAAGACGTAATCTTGGGAGGTGAAGAAAGGTTTTATTTCCCTTGTTGGTTAGTTTACTATGTCATGTTTTGCATTATGTATTGTGTTTTTGGAGGCCATTTGCTAGTAAATTGAGACATAGTCACCCAAAGGAAGGAATCGAGGTTTCAGGAGGGTATCCTTTCAAAGGTCTTTGAATTGTTGAAAGAGGTCAATGTTCTTTATCCTCTTCCTGCACAACATAGCCTCAATGCCTCTCTTCAAGTTGGTGGTCGTGCTTCCCTCATCGACGCTCCAAGGTTATGGTTTTCTAGGTATCTCGTTCAAATGTCCTATTTTGGTATGTGGGGTATGGTATCTTGAGAATTTTTCTAATTGGTTTTAGCAAAAGCTTCTACCTTGACATTTTATAGAGGAAATTGAGAGTTTTATGGCTTACTGTTGTTAGTTTTGGGCTACAATGTTTGACGTTGGTGTCTGGCAACAAACCCGATCTGTAGTCAATAATTTTTTGTTATCGTATTTTGGGGGTAGTCCTATTGTATCAATTTGTCTCTACAGAGTCAAGGAATTCGGTTGTCCAAGTTTCTAAGAATGTATAATTCAAGCTCTATAGCCATTTAGCTTATCATTCTTTTGTCACAAGTAATTGCGATCTGTCAAAGGCCAACAGAATATAAAGTTGGCTTTCCTTTGTGTTTTGGGGACGATATAACTCTACTTGGGTCTGTGTTTTGTAAGGGGCTACGAGATTATATAATTGGATTTCCAATGAGCCTTGGAGACAATATAGTTTTTTTTTGGTATATTCTAATTTATCATTCTAAGGTCAAATTACTATTCTTGGGGTCAGTCTAGTCAATGTCAATATTATGTACCTCTTTGTGACTATGCCACGTCGATAAAGAATGGCAAGTCGATGAGGAGGTGCCAGTAGTAGTCCTATTTCTCATCATAGGCATTTATTTGGATGGAATTCAATGGCAACTTTGTTCGAACTCGTTCCTATGGAGATTAGAAAGGATATTTGACGCCTGGAATCGGGAGAGTTTGGCGATAAGGCCTACTTCTCTGATTTAAAGGTGGGTGTTTAAGATCTTAAATGGATTCTCGACCCTAGGAAATCTAGAAGGAGACTGCACTCCTTGCATTTTGTTGCAATACATCAACAATTGGACACTCTATTTTGTTTGGTGCTCTGAGACAAACAAGTTGATAATTACAAGATTTTTGCAGGTCGGGATGACATAAAATGCCTCCTAAGGAATGTTCGCTTTTGTTTGGATGACATACTCATGTTTGTAAAGGGTGGAAAAGTATGTGTTGTCGGATTCTAATTCCGACTCTAAATATATCATTGATGTTCCTCTTGTTATCAATGTTCAACCGATCAACACTTCTCCACCATCCAACATAGCTCCCCTCTCTATGTTCATCATCTCACACTAAATGGTATTGATCCCTCATCGGCAGTGACAACGTTTGGTTACAAAGTATCCTTTTGGCACTTTTCCATAGCATGAACTCCAATTAGGGGTTTCAGCGGTCTTTGTGGCATCAAGGAGGCTAACGGGTGGCAGTTTTTATTGGTCTCCTATCTTACTGTAATGATTGTAATTTTTTTCTGGTATAGTTTTGTATTTTGGCACTTAATATTTTGGCTCCTTTTAGTTCTTGTGTTGGGATTCAACAAGATGATGAACTTAGTGAAAAGTAAGCACCTTCACTAAGTGGGGCCTGCAGGCTATTTTTAGGTGTATGTGTATTTTTAGACATGGTGAGCATATTCTATAAGTTGCAGGATGATATAGACGGTTGGTCAAATGTGGAAAATAGATGAAATTCTATTTTTAGAATATTGGGCGAAGTCTATTTATAGATCGTCAATCTAAAAATAGGTGCATGTCAATTATTATTAACCCTTAATAATAATCCAACAATAAATATCAACTTATTCTCTTCGAGCACTTTATTTCGGTGAACATATTTGGAAAATCAGTGGGCTGAAGGAATTTCGCAATTCCTAGGGTTATTGCTGGCTCATGCATAGAGGACTCAATTAGAACTGAAGTGGAAAAGTTATGACAGAGTTGGAAGAGTAGTTACAGGAGTTGTTATTCAATTTAACTCAGTTAAGTGAGTTAAACTCAGTTGAGCTAGTTGTATCTATTCTAACTGAAAGATACACCAATGAGAGTTAAGTGAATTAATTAGTTAATTAATTCACAACTAATAACTCACTAACAACTGAACAAATACAACAGTTAACTACTTGCATGTAAGTTCCAGTGAAGGCCGAGTGGAGAGATAGGTGAAAGGGTGAGATGGACTATCTGTTGTGACTATAGTGATGCATTCAATGCATCTGACACACATTGGAGTTGCCAATGAGGATTACGCAGTCAAGGCAAGGCCAATTCGAATTCATTCAGGGGTCTTCTTCAACAGGGATTGTGCAGTGGATGCAAGAATTTGGTGCATAGATATGCAAATTTCTATATGACAGTGTGTAATGATTGTTGATTGTACTGAGAGCATGATGTACTAAGCTTTGTATGAGATTATTACATGATTCTATTGATATACATAATATATGATAGTTGGGGTTTTTAGCTTTAAGCTTTCTCGTTAAACAATTGTGTTATGTGCGATTGAATTTATTCACATGTGTTTGCAATTGAGTTTTAAATTTCCGCAATATTAATGGTGGAAGGATTCTGTATTTAGCAAGAAGATAAATATTGTTAGATCAGGAGAATATGGTAATACATCAGTATTAATAAATTTCTACATGGTATCAGAGCAATGTTAATCACTGGAGATTGCAATTGTGGATAAGTGTTGAGTTTTGTGCTGGTGGACAATTCGAATTTGCTACAGAAATTTGTTGGTGCGACAATTGAGTAGTCATTGAAATGTCTTTCAATGGGTTGTGATTGGAGTATGCCCTTAAGGGTAGCTCGAATTACATAGCCTGGATGGAGGCGGTGCTTGAAGATAATGGACTGAAGGAGTTCATCGATAGTGATGTTCCTAAGCTTGCTTCTAGCGATGCTGCAGGACTTGATGCATGGCAAAAGAAGGTAGCAAAGACAAGAAGAATTCTGTTGGAAGGTGTGAAAGACCATATTATGTCAAGCCTTCATGGGAAAGCCACTCCATTTGCAATGTGGAAGGCTTTGACATATATTTTCCAAAGCAGCAGCGACCATAGGAAGTTGGTGCTAAAAGATAACCTCGAAAAAATAAAAATGGAGAAGGGCGACAGTATTCCAAAATATCTCACAAAGTTTGTCCAATGTAGGGATGAACTGGGAAGTGTGTGGATTACAGTTGCGAATGATGACTTGGTGATCTTGGCTCTCCTTGGGCTTCCGAAGAGTTGGCACAGCTACAAAGGCTCTGTCAATGGTTGGGAGAAACTGCCGGATTGGGAGCGACTTTGGTCGAATCTTGTGCAGGAGGAGATAAGGCGGAATACCAGGGATGGCTCTTCATCAAAGAATTATGATGAAGAGAATTGCTCTTTGGCTACCAAAGCAAGGAAAGGGAAAGGGAAGAAATCCCATCCAAAATTCGAGGCTAAAGGCAAGAAGATGGATTTGTCCAAAGTCAAGTGTTTTCACTGTCACGAACATGGGCATCTCACCACTAACTGCCTACAAAAAAAGAAGAACAAGAAGGTTGTTGGAGCTACAGTGGGTGAGGCCTTAGCCTCACAATTTGAACTTGATTTCTCCTTGATCACATGCTTGGTTACAAGCGCAATGGGATCGGTGTGGTATCTTGATAGTGGCGCGTCTTTCCATATGACGGGAGACAAGGAGTTGTTTAGTGACTTGGAGGAGAAGGATCTCCAAATGCATATAGAGATGGGTGACAATGGTAGATACAGTGTGACTGGCATTGGAACCATTACCTTTGAGAGGGAGTCAGGTAAACCATTTATGTTGAAAGATGTTATGCATGTTCCAGGTTTGAAGAAGAACTTGGTCTCGGTCGCAATGTTGGAAGACAGAGGTTATTACGTTGTTTTCAGCGAGGGAAAAGCCTTCCTGTGACATAAAACAATGGTTCAAACCAAGAGGATAGGGATTCGAGTTAAGAATCTCTACAAGCTGGAGGTATATGGTTGCGCTGCAATGATGGGCAAAGCAGAAGAAGTGGTGAGACAGGATGATGGCGAATTATGGCACAGGAGATTGGGCCTTCTTCACCATGGCGCCTTGAATATTTTGCAGCAGATTTCTACTAGAATTCCCAAGGGTAATCTTGTGTAGTCAGATCAGTGCAAGGGATTTACTATGGGTAAGTTTGTGAAGACCACCTTTCATGAGAAGGATAATTGTGCTTTGGTGATCCTGGAGAGAATTCACACAAACATGTGTGGACCTTTCTCGGTTGCTTCAACAACAAAACACAGGTATTATGTTATATTTGTTGATGAATATTCTCATAGATGCTAGATCTTCTTCATGCAAAAAAAGAGCGAAACATTCTCAAAGTTCTATGAGTTTAAAGCATTGGTGGAGAAGGAGTCGGGGAAGCAAGTGAAGGCCCTACGGAGTGATAATGGTGGTGAATATATCTCGAACGAATTCAAAGACTTCTGTAGCAAAGAAGGAATTCGAAGAGAACTCATAATGCCTCATAACCACAGCAGAATGGGGTTGTGGAGAGGAAGAACAGAACGATCGTGGGTGTTGCACAAGCTATGTTGCATGACCAGGGCCTACCGATGCACTTGTGGGCAGAAGCATGCAACACTACAGTTTATGTGCAAAACCATTGTCCTCATAGAGTACTTAGCATGAGTACACTTGAAGAAGCTTTTGCTGGTAAGAAGCCTGATATTTATCATTTGAAGATTTTTGGTTCATCTGTTTACATTCATGTGACAAAGGATGCCAGGAAGAAGTTGGAGCCGACTGCAGAAGTTGGGATATTTGTGGGCTACACAGAAACACCCCATAATTATAGTGTGTATTTTCCAAATAGTCGAATGACTGTGGTGCAATGGGATATAAAATTCAATGAGGTGAAAGCCACGAAGTTGTCGCTTGAGAGGGAGCTACACTTGCATGCAGAGTAGGAACTTCTTGTTCCCAAAGATGAGCCTCTAGATGTGGATCAACCACAAGAGGAGATTCATGGAGTGGAGGAGTCCACTCATGCAAAACCAAACATCAGATCTGGCAGAAAGTGTACCACGGAAGTTGAGAGATTGAAGCTTGATGTTGTAGAGAATGTAGGAGTCCCTACATCACACCGCAGACAGAGACAGTCACCTGACTGATTTACTGGATAAATGGCTCTTATGAGCAAGTGTGTCATGACAGAGCCATATTCTTTTGAAGAAGCAGTGCAGGATCCCACATGGGTAGATGCCACAGTGGAGGAGTATGACTCCATTGTCAGAAAAAATGCTTGGGAGATTGTTCCAAGGCCAGTGGGTAAATCAGTGGTAGATTCGAAATGGACCTACAAGGTAAATCAAGCTGATGATGGGAGCGTTGAGAAGTATAAGGCAATATTTGTTGCCCGAGACTTCTCACAGATCGAGGGGATTGATTATGAAGAAACCTTTGCACTTGTCGCACAATATTCTTCCATAAGGACCATCCTTGCTCTCTCAGCGCAGATGTGTTGGCACATTCATCAAATGTATGTGAAGATTGCGTCCCTTAATGGGATCATTGAGGAATAGGTGTACATTGAGCAGCTTGAAGGATTTGAGATCTTTAGCAGCGAGTCACATGTGTGTAGAATCAAAAGAGCGATGTATGGGCTGAAGCAAGCACCACGTGCTTGGTACACATGGATCGACAGCTATTTCACTGGACTTGGCTTCACCAAGAATGAGGCGGATGAAAACCTATACCAAATTGTGGTGGAGGGTAAGCTTTTAATCATTTTTCTTTATGTTGATGATTTAATACTAATGGGTGATGAGTATTTGATACACTCATGCAAGGCAGATCTTGCAAAGGAGTTTGAGATGAAGGATTTGGGCCTCCTTCATTATTTCCTTGGATTGGAAATATGGCAGCGAGAAGGTGAACTGTTTATGTCTCAAGGCAAGTATGCTCGGGAGATACTTGGTAAGTTTCACATGGAGGGCTGCAAGCCCGTGGATACTCCTCTTCCAGGAAATTGGAGGAAAGAGGATGCTACAACAGGAGAGGTAGTGGATGCCACTGTTTATCGATAGTTGGTGGGTTCGCTCATGTATTTAGTTAATACAAGATCAGACATATGCTATGCGGTGAACCAGCTTTCACAAGCGATGGTTAAGCCTACCAAGCTATTTTGGAAGGCAGACAAGCATGTCCTGAGGTATCTTAGGGGCACATTTGAGTATGGCTTATGGTACAGACAGACGGATGAGGTGAATTTGCATGGCTTCACAGATGCAGATTGGGCAGGTAGCCTAACAGACAGAAAGAACACATCAGGAGGGGTTTTCAGTATCGTATCTACAACAGTTTCTTGGTTCAACATGAAACAAAGATCCGTGGCATTCAGTTCAGCGGAAGCAGAATACATGGCAGTAAGTCCAGCTGCATGTGAGGCTACCTGGATGAGGAAGATCCTAGTCGGTTTGTTCGGTTCACATTTAGATCCTACAGTGATACATTGTGATAATCAAAGTTGCATTAAACTCTCGATTAATCATGTGTTTCATGATATATATAAACATATTGATATCCAATATCATCATATCAAAGATCGTGTGCAGTGGAAGATCATGTTGCTTCAGTACATTCCTACGGAAGATCAGGATGTAGATATTCTGATGAAGATGCTCGGCAGGAGCAAATTCGAATACCATAGAGGTAAGATCAGGGTGAAGGATAATCTCTATCTTGTTGAGAGGGAGTGTTGAGATTCAACAAGATGATGAGCTTAGTGAAAAGTAAGCACCTTCACAAGTGGGGCCCGCAGGCTATTTTTAGGTGTATGTCTATTTTTAGACATGGTGAGCATATTCTATAAGTTTTAGGATGTTATTTGTAGATGGTTGGTCAAATGTGGAAAATAGATGAAATTCTATTTTTAGAATATTGGGCGAATTCTATTTATAGATCATCAATCTAAAAATAGGTGCATGTCGATTATTATTAACCCTTAATAATAATCTGACAATAAATATCAACTTATTCTCTTGGAGCACTTTATTTCAGTGAACATATTTGGAAAATCAGTGGGCTGAAGGAATTATGCAATTCCTAGGGTTATTGGTGGCTCATGCATGGAGGACTCAGTTAAAACTGAAGTGGCAAAGTTATGACAGAGTTGGAAGAGTAGTTACGGGAGTTGTTATTCAGTTTAACTTAGTTAAGTGAGTTAAACTCAGTTGAGCTAGTCGTATCTAGTCTAACTGAAAGATACACTAGTGATATTTAAATGAATTAAATAATTAATTAATTCACAACTAATAACTCACTAAAAATTGAACAAATACAACAATTAACTACTTGCATGTCAGTTCCAGTGGAGACCCAGTGGAGAGATAGGTGAAAGGGTGAGATGGACTATCTGTTGTGACTACAGTGATGCATTCAATGCATCTGACACACATTGGAGTTGCCAATGAGAATTACGCAGTCAAGGCAAGGCCAATTCGAATTCATTCAGGGGTCTTCTTCAGCAGGGATTGCGTAGTGGAGGCAGGTTGTCAGGAGGCAAGAAATTGTTGCATAGATATGCAAATTTATGTATGACAGTGTGTAATGATTGTTGATTGTACTGAGAGCTTGATGTACTAAGCTTTGTATGAGATTATTACATGATTCCATTGATATACATAATATATGATAGTTGGGGCTTTTAGCTTTAAGCTTTCCCATTAAACAACTGTGTTATATGCGATTGAATTTATTCACATGTGTTTGCAATTGAGTTTTAAATTTCCGCAAGATTAACAGTGGAAGGATTTTGCATTTAGCAAGAAGATAAATATCGTTAGATCAGGAGAATCCGGTAATACATCAGTATTAATAAATTTCTACAATTGGAACATATATAGTTATCATCCTTTGTATTGCTCTGTAAAACCAGTGGTCAATGTTGATCAAACTCATTTCTACTTTTTGGAAGCTTTGATGTTATTAAGAGATATCATGTTAGAAGTTTACACTCCCATATTAGTCTTTTTGGATAAACATGTTATCAATGTAAAATCATTTTATCAATAGAAAAATAGAAAAATTAAGGATGACCAATCCTTATATCTTCACTTCAGTGATGATTTAAATAAATAGAACTTTTAACAATTCCATTATCTTGATTATTATTATCATATTTAATGATGACTTGAATACATAGAACTTTTAATAATTCTAGTATCTTTAGCTTGATTGTCATTATCATATAGGAAGAGTTAGTCGAAACTTCTCAAAATAATAATCCCAAATTGCTCAAGTACGAGGAGCAATGAAAATGCCTGAAAATAATTCATAAGTTGGTACGGTTGGAAGGGATGGTAAACCCTTTTACTTATATATCCTCATCTCATTTAATTAACACTTCATAATTTGATCTTACTAAAACAATCAATCTCATCTTACTAAAATAGTCAATCGGTCTTTTGTAAAAAGGATTCCCAAAATTTTACTACTAGAAAAGATGGCTAACCTTTCTCGTGATTATTATTATTACTACAAGAAAATATGGCTAACCCTTATATATATATATTATGACTATTATTATTATTAATGTCAATCAATGATTTGTGAAAAGCCTTCATAAATTCCTATTATTGGAGAGGACTTACAACCTTTCTACATATATATTCTCACTTTGTTACTTATAAAAGGGTCAATTTCTCCTTCAAATATACATTCCCATCTTGTTTCATATTTATTCTCACCACACTAAAAAGAATGCTAGATTGATCTTTATAGAAGGCTTAGATTACTCTTTGTGAAAAGAATTCACAAATTGCTATTAACAAAAGCGATGGATGACTCTTCAACAAATGCATTTTCACTACCCAAGGGCTAGCTAAAACTTCTCAACTGATGAACATGAATTGCTCCTACTATAAGGGTGGACCAATTCTTTTAGAAAAAATAAGAAATTGTTCCTACAAAAAGGACTATCGATCTTATGGATGGGAATAATCGAGTACAAAGGGATTGGATTTTTCCATGGTAGTGGGTTGGATTACTAAAGCACATACATAACACTACAAGGAAAAGACCCTCTAGCGAATGTTTTTGAGGAACCCCTTATAAAAATAGCCCAGATATCCATTTGTAGCTGAGATTTCTAGAGGAGGTTAGCGGGTGGAGGTTTTTGTGGATGTTTTTTGTCTGATGCATTTCTCATCCTACACCGCACAGGTGGGTTAAACTAGAAAAGCACCGGTGCGTACTACAAATTGGCACACCGAGATATCATGCTCTCTGTACAAACCCTCCCAGTGCATCTATATTTAGTTTTTCAAATTCTTCAGCAAATATGCCTCCTCGACACCCAAATGTACAGGTATTTTACTTGTTTCTCCATAATTAAACTTTTTGGTGGATTAGTTTTGTAAAAAAAACTTAAAATTTACCCTTTCCAAAAAAAAAAAAAAACTCGCGCTGTGTGCTTGAGTCATTCGGCTCGCACTGGTTCACGATGCTACTTGTAAATTTGCAGGCCGCACTGCGACTGATGCTAATGGTAACTGCGCCGGTTCCGGTGCGGTACCAAAACTGTGCACCATGTTTTTTTTTTTTTTTTAAAAAAAATACATAAATGGTGGTGTGATCGGTTAACTGGCTGCACTGTTGACTATGTCCAAGTTCGGGAGGGTGGTGCGCTGACCAAACTATGTGCCTGGGGCGGATAGTTTGGTCAACGCACCGCCCTACGGACACCAGTACATATTCAATGGTGTGGTCATGTAAATGACCGCACCGTTGACCATGCACTGATGTCAGGAGGGTGGTGCGATGACGAAACTATACGCCCCGGGGTGCATAGTTTGGTCAGCGCATCGCCGAGGCGTATAGTTTAGTCATCAATGCCCTCCCGATATCGGTACATAGTCAACGGAACCACTGCATCGTTGACCATGTAATGATGCTAGGAGGGCAGTGTGCTAACGAAACTATCTGCCCTGGGGCGGGTAGTTTAGTCAGCGCACCGCCCTCCCAAACTTTTCATAGTCAACGGTGCTATCGGTTGAACGACCACACCGTTGACCATTAACTAATGTTTGGCGGTGCGTTGACGTAATTATCTGCCCTGGGATGGATAGTTTCGTCAACACACCGTAGGAGAAAGTACCTTTCATGTTGTGTTCTGCGCTGAAAATTTCCAGGCGCACCGTGGACGGTGCGTGTTAGAAACAGACGCACCGGTACTGGTGCATGACTTCTTTTTTTTTCAAAAAAAAAAAAAATATATATATATATATATATATATATATGTCTCATTTAATAAAAAAATTGTATTTAATATGTGAATTATTCAACAATGTCAAAGGAGAGAAGAGAGGGAACAACGAGAACATATGGCAGACCAGTATAACGTGGTTTGTTTGTGGGAGGCACGAGAGAGGGAGATACTTATGTACACTCACCCTATTATGGAAGCCACCCAGACGCTCCTAAGGGAAGTAGGCCTCCTCAAGTTCTATGAGGAGGCTACATCCCTAAAGGGCCATAATGGGTTATTGCAACAACTTATCTTCAGGTGGAATGCCCACCGACAGGCTTTCCAGGTTGGTCCTAACCAGTGGTACACACCCACTAAGGAGGACAAGTATTTTATTACTGGCATATCTAGGAGAGGGCAGGATTTTCCCTCGTTTCCAGAGGTCCCCGTCGGCTATGCAATAGGGAATTAGATGGTGTACTCCCAAAGATACATTATCATCGATATATTTTCTCCTACAGATTTTCATGTCTCCAGTGGTCAGTTACGTATTGCTGCGTTTGGTGGAGAGGAGGTGAGGTGCCTCTCACTACTGTTGTCTGAAATTTCACACCATACCAATGACGGGCAACGCATTAGTTGCCAACTTTTATTTTATATTGATTCTTTATTATAGGTGCCGCGACTTGTGAGGTGGTCTACAATTTTTTTGCAGCAGTTATGTACAACTTTAGATAGATGTCCTACTCAGGCACAAGGGAGGGTGAACTTCCCTTTTGCTTCAGAGATATTTTGTTTATTTTTTGAGAGGTTTCTAGAGATGAGGCCTACTTTTGTTTGGAAGCCTCGTAGGCTGATGTTGCATGTACGGATGCAGATGTAGGGACATATGATGCCCAAGAGGGGCGAGTCTGACTTTTCCGCGAGGATATCTCATGATGCACTAGAGTTGCTATCCAGTGTTGATGATCACGCCTTCGTTATGGTCCCATGTCCATATTCTGGTTTGGATTGGCGAGGGTGTGCCAACATCCTCTTCATAGTTGATGAGCCGCCGGATTAGAGAGGTAATATTAGTGTTTTCTTTAAATTTATTCTAAAATGTTTTTAATTTTTTTTTTTGATTAAATTGTCTAAATATTGTTGTGTACTTATATATTTTGTAGATATTGGGTCATTTGTTGGCGATAAGATGCCACCACCACCAAATGATCCAGGTGTAGATCCTGATGACGATCAAGGGATGGTAGATGCGGAGTATCAGGTTGGTGACAGACCTAGTCCTCAGGATCATGTGCAGGTACTAGCGGGTGTGAGGCGTAGGCCTGACACTAGATTTAGGATGGAGTTGGGCGATAAACTATGTCAACTCCTAGTGGAGGAGGGAGTCAAGCTGGCCACTATAAAAGAGATACAAAATGATGATAGGCTAACATCGATATGGAGAGGCATGCCACGTGGTATGTTAACCCTGATGTGGCATGTCGTTGGAGCTACCAGCTTAGTGGCGGGTTGAGGGGGGTTGTTCGACGTAGGCGTGGTGGATATGCAGTACGTCGACAGTCGAGCAACGCATCATGTGATAATCATGATCAGGGGAGTGATCATCGTTCAACTAGTACTCCACCTCCTCCTTCACCTCGCGCTAGAGATGAGCATCCTGCAGCATCCAACAATCATGATCATGATCAGGCTAGACCATCCACGTCGAGTCATCATGAGAAGCTTGCAACATTCAACAATCATGATCATGATCAGGCTGGACCATCCACATCGAGTCATCATGACCAGGAATTTGATCCTGATCAGCATGAGGCACCTCCAGATCAGCAGGCACGTGATGATCGACATCTGTCTCAGCTTGTCGAGACTGCACCATTAACTGAGCAGGCCTCGACTAGTACTACTATTGATGTGCCACCAACTGATATTTTACATTTATATGCAGTTATATTACAGTTGTATATTTTTGACATTATATATATATATATATGGTCCATGTATTTTATGTTCATGTTGGAGTTGTACTTAATTTACATGTTCTTGATCATCATGATGTGTATATTGTTAGGTCATGCTAGATATGTTCATTTAATGTGCAACTTGTAGATAGATGTGTATGTGATAGCACTTATTTGACATGAGATTTATATTTGATGTTTGTGTTGTGATGATGTTATATAATGCTTGTGTTTTGTTAGATGATCATGATCACGATGATTATATGATGTTAGCGAATTTGAATGTGTTTTTTAGTCGAATATGATGTTTGTACGATGGTTATCATGATCGTGATGTTTATTTTTAATATTAAATCATGATATTTATTAAATATTATGTCGTGATTGTAATTGAAATTTTAATTTTAATTGTATGTAAAGTTATAAAATTATAATTGTATTTGAAATTGTAAAATTGTAATTGTATTTGTATTTGCAATTTTAATTGTAATTGTATTTGTTATCCACAAGAACTTGGGTGTTATCCACAAAACATTAAAATCAGTAAGGAGTTGATCTTGTTTCTTCATCAGAAAGGTATTTTCTTTATGAGTCAAATTCTTGATTGGGAAGAGGGAATTATGAAATGGCACATAGCTGGACAATTGGGGATTTCAAACTCTTTAATAGAAGAATGGAACACCTATTGTGAGAGTTTAAGAAATATGGTAATGATCAAATCAAGAAGAGGGGATTGGGTCAATTGGGGAGGACTATTATATAAAGGTCAAATAGTGATCCGTGAAATTTATAGAGACACGATGAAGCATGTACGAATACAGATGTGGGGATAGATGATGCCCAAGAGGGGCGAGTCTGACTTTTCCGCGAGGATATCTCATGATGCACTGGAGTTGCTATCTAGTGTCAATGATCACACCTTCGTTATGGTCCCATGTCCGTATGCTGGTTTGGATTGGCGAGGGTGTGCCAACATCCTCTTCATAGTTGATGAGCCATCGGATTAGAGGTAATATTAGTGTTTTCTTTAAATTTATTCTAACATGTTATTTAATTTTTTTTTTATTAAATTGTCTAATTATTGTTGTGTACTTATATATATTTTATAGATATTGGGTCATTTGTTGGCGATGAGATGCCACCACCACCAAATGATCCAGGTGTAGATCCTGATGACAATCAGGGGATGGCAGATGCGGAGGATCAGGCCGGTGACAGACCTGGTCCTCATGATCAAGCACAGGTACTGGCAGGTGTGAGGCATAGGCCTGACACTAGATTTAGGATGGAGTTGGGCAACAAACTCTGTCGACTCCTAGTGGAGGAGGGAGTCAGGTTGGCCACTATCAGAGAGATACAGGTTGATGATAGGCTAACAACGATATGGAGAGGCATGCCACGTGGTATGTTCACCTTGATGTGGCATGTCATTGGAGCTACCGGCTTAGTGGTGCGGTTGAGGGGGGTTGTTCGACGTTGATCCGGATTTTATGCAAGAACGCAACAGAATAAACACATAACCATAAATACAGAGATGCAGCGGAAATAACACTTCATTTCATTAATATCAAATAACAGAAAGATGCTTACAGACATAATGGAAATAAAATAGCTAGGGTGCTGGTAGCGAATCTCGGAGAAGAGATGTGGTGGCTACAGACCTCTGAACTGTGTTACAATGAGGCTCGAGGGCCTATTTATTGTTGAGAAACAATGTAGAATTTGAAACGTCCAAAAACCTAACCGTAGGAGATGAGGCGCCAAACTCGTGGCGCCCCCGTTTGGGTAAATTGGTGGTCTAACCCGGGGGCATAACTTGGCACCCGATCTCTGCTGACGCGTTCAATAGCTCGTTAGAAACATCTATCCGAGGACTACAGCTGTCGGGACGAATTTTATCAGAAAATTCGCTGGCGCTTTCATACCCAAAAAACGTCGTTTAGGGCCTCAAAACGGCTCCGGAAGTTCAGGACCCGAAAAACTGCTAAAAATAGTAAGTTTTGTTGCAACTTGAAAATTGAAAGAACTGAAGATGGCGGTTCAAATGGAATAGGTGGGTGGCCACCAATATCCACCTGGATCATTAAGCCCCCAAAACGGCTCCGAGAGTGGAGGATCCGAAAACCTGCTAAAAATAGTAAGTTGTGCTGAATGTGAAAAGCTGCAAGAATTGATGGTGCTGGTCCAAATGGAATAGGTGGGTGGCCACCGATATCCACCTGGATCAGACGTAGGCGTGGTGGAGATGCAGTACGTCGAAAATCGAGCAGCGCATCATCTGATAATCACGATCATGGGAGTGATCATCGTTCAGCTAGTACTCCACCTCGCGCTAGAGATGAGCATACTGCAACATCTAGCAGTCATGATCATGAGCAGGCTGGACCATCCACGTCGAGTCATCATGAGCGGCTTGCAACATCCAGTAGTCATGATCATGATCAAGCTAGACCATCCACGTCGAGTCATCATGAGTAGCCTACAACATCCAATAGTCATGATCATGATCAAGCTGGACCATCCACGTCGAGTCATCATGAGTAGGCATTTGATCCTGATTAGCATGAGGCACCTCCAGATCAGCAGGCATGTGATGATTGAGTCTCAACTTGTCGAGACTGCACCATTAACTGAGCAGGCCTCAACTAGTACTACTATTGATGTACCACCAGCTGATATTTGACATTTACATGCAGTTATATTACAGTTGTATATTTTTGACATTATATATATATATATATATATATGGTCCACGTATTTTATGTTCATGTTGCAGTTGTACTTAATTTACATGTTGGTGATCATGATGATGTGTATATTGTTAGGTCATGTTAGATATGTTCATTTAATGTGCAACTTGTAGATAGTTGTGTATGTGATATCACTTATTTGACATGAGATGTATATTTGATGTTCGTGTTGTGATGATGTTATACAATGCTTGTGTTTTGTTAGATGATCATGATCACGATGATTATATGATGTTAGCGAATTTGAATGTGTTTTTAAGTCGAATATGATGTTTGTAATATGGTTATCATGATCGTGATGTTTATTTTTTTATATTAAATCATGATATTTATTAAATATTATGTTGTGATTGTAATTGAAATTTTAATTTTAATTGTATGTAAAATTATAAAATTGTAATTATATTTGTAATTGTAATTGTATGTGTTATCCACAAAAACTCGGGTGTTATCCACAAAACAGTAAAATTAGTAGGGAGTTGATCTTGTTTCTTCATCAGAAAAGGTATTTTCTTTATGAGTCAAATTCTTGATTGGCAAGAGGGAATTCTGAAATGGCACATAACTGGACAATCGGGGATTTCAGACTCTTTAATAGAAGAATGGAATACCTATTGTGAGAGTTTAAGAAGTATGGGAATGATCAAATCAAGAAGAGGGGATCAGGTCAACTGGGGAGGACTATTATATAAAGGTCAAATAGTGATTCGTGAAATTTATAGAGACATGATGAAAATTTTGGTGAGACTGGAACAGGTTTGCTGGTTCCAGGGACTATGGAAACAAAAATTCCAATAAAAAATGATTATTTTCTATTGGTTGGTATGGAAAGACAATAACCTCACTTGGAACAATTTACAGAAAAGGGGCATAAATGGGCTAGGGATATGACGTCATTGCATAGGTGTTGTTGAAAACAACACTTATCTCTTTTATGACACTATTTTTGCAAGGAAAGTCCTCCAAACAATTTGCCATCAACTGCACATTGAATTTTCATCATACGATAGTGAAAATAAATTTTATGTATGGTGGGGGGTGCTTTGGTGGATTAGTCGCACGGGTGTACAAAATCGCATCAGCCTAAAGAGTGTGGTCTACTCTTTAAACTATTGGTAACAGGCAGAAAGTGGTGGAGCTCAAAAGCACACAATTTAGTGAAAAAAGTATGCGAATGTATGCTCTAAGTAAACTAAAACTAAAACACAAATATACAGAAGCTATCAAAGAGAGTCAAAACGATAATAATACCAACGACGACTCAAAGGCCTCTTCTTATTAAAAGTTTGAAATGGAGAAGAAATTTTACCCACTTGCCAAAGGGCACCTAGGCAATGGCTCTAGGTCTCGATGCAAGGATGTTTCCTTCCAAGCTCTACCTCTGATGTAGTCTCCCTCTCTCTCTGCCGTGGTGGACTAGGATTGTTGGTTGGCCAACGATCGAGTCCTCTTCAGCTCCAGCTTCGGGTCACACACTATTGGTGTTGCTTGGGCAACTTTGGCCAGCATAACAATGTGATCACCATTTCTTCATCTCTTGGTGGCTTTATATAGGGGAGTTTCAAATCCTCCTTCCCTCCCTTGGTACATGATGGATAGTGACCCAAGGGAGAGGTATGATTTCATTGTGTGCTCACATAGTGTCTAAGGAGGCACTGGTGGCTGTCCTTAGGCATCTTCATATAAGGAGTAACTGTCCTTTGCTTGGTGTGGTCCTGGAAAGTGACATTTTTCCATTTCTAGGAATGCATGCTTATCAGACAAAAAGGCGTGTAGAAGGCGCTCTTCTCGAAGGATTAAGCGCACAATCCAGCATTTATGACTAGTTCAAATCTGCTTTTCTCAAAACCTTAGAGATTTTAAATGCTTTCTTGATTCCATAATGTGTTCCTTCCCTGTAAATCCTTAGGCTTGACATTAATTAATGCCATCTTCTGTTGTACGATTTTCCAGTGTTAACAGTTTCCCCCTAATGTGTGAGGTCTAGGAAGAACTGTATAGCCGAAATACATTATAGTTTCTTTTATGTATCGTGCGCAGAGAGAGAGAGAGAGAGAGGCCTGCGCAAATCTTAGAATTGACAACACCTTGCACCATTTCCGAGATGACCATGGCCCAAGGGACCCCTGCAAGCAAATAAAATATACAACATATATACAAAATTTCAACGAGGCAGGCATGTCCCATGCTTGTGATGCTATGGCTAGTTAAACAAAATTGATAGATACATGTGTTGTCTATGTCACTATTGTGGTAGTGATGCTGGCAGTTGTTGACGACGAATGTTGACGCCTTCAAGGGCGTTTTTTCTTTGACAATAGGTGGAATGTGGTACCCATATGCGTAAACTGCATATGTACTAGTTGGGACCTTCCCATGTAAGCATTGTTGACAAAGATGCTTATGGAGGCATGGGTCTTCAACGAATCTGATCAAAGTGCAATGGTTGTAAGGTACAATACCATCGTGACATGAAATATTTTGCTATAGTCGAATTTCAGGAGGATCGATGACATCTATGGACAATGATGTCTCCCACAATGCCACCCGAGGATACCCCTTTTCATGGGGAGGGGTGATCCAAGGTACCGTTTCCTTTTTGGAAAAGAAGTGTCGAGGTCGACAAAAAGGAAGCCTTAATCGAACCATGGGTCGTCGACCTGAGGGGTCGGGGACCTAGATGTGATGGTTTTAACATAGGCATGTTGGTGAGAGGTGACTGAAAATGGATGATGGGGATTCAATGGCCCGAGGTCAGAGTATACTTTAGCAGCTTGGCGACAGTCCTAGGTATTTCTGAAGGGAAAATCCCTATAGTCGGTAGGACTTCCAGGGTGGGTGTGAACCAACTATGAATGTTGTGATGGTGTGTCCGTGGGGGTGAAATAATCCGACCAAGGGGGATGAGGGACTGCTGCCATGGGGGAAAAGATGACATATGAGGGTGAAGAGGCGAAGGGCATCGTTGGCGATATTTGCACACTTACCAAAAGAATAAAATAATGAGGTTTGGTTTGTACAAAACACAGAGACGGGTACCCCAAAACATGAAAGGGTTCACTCACTGAAGGTGTGAGGATGGTGTTTTGTTGGGGGTGGGGGTCCCATTGGTTGGTATCATGTGCGGGGTTGATGAAGCGATTGAAGAAGTGTCGCAGATGGGATTATGCTAATGGAGGTATGGTGGGCCAAATGCGATGCGTGGAGGTGCGCTTTCAATCTGCTTGTACAACCTAATCGTCTAGGAAGGGGACTTCTAGTTTGAATGGTAAACTTGACCTTATGCATGATGAATGGATGGGCACGAGGTGCTTCCCGAACTAAAATGGTATGGCCATGGCGTCACTTGAGATGTGATATATGGTCTACTTTGGGTGACGAGTGCCATGGAGGGGAGGCTCTACCGACCAACGCGAATGTTTATCATGTGCAGGGTGAGGTGATGATAAACGCGGTCGAGTATGAGGACCCTATGGTTTATTTCTTATGGAGAAATGATGTCAGGATATGTAGAGTTTTCTAGGACTCTATCATGCTAGGGGTAGAATGATACCTGCTCCGAGATTTTCAGTGGATGGTGTTGTAAGCAGATTGTGGGTTCTTCTTGCAAAAAAAACTACCTCAAGTGAAAGCATCTTCTTTTCATCAAATATTATTGAAAGACAAGAGCTTTAAAAAAGAAGATGGGAGAGGGCATACCTGCCGGCACTGAAAAATTATTTTTCTTGGAAAGTGAATGTGTGGCATCGCTTTCGTTTGTCATGGCATACTAATGATGGTGCAACTTACGGTTTGCGGAATGAACCTTCTGATCTCCTGTTATGGACCTACAAAGTTCTGGAAAAGGGTAATAAATATGGGATTATGGCCCTAATCCTATTCATTTGTACTTGCCGAGTTTTGGGAGATCAGAGGTGCTTGCAGAGCCTTTTTTGCCATTGCGGTCATCCCGTGTACCAAGGATTAGCGATACTATGCTGAGGAAACTTTCATGATGTCCTGCATTGTAATTTCTTCAGTTTGATGGTGTCGGGGGCCGTACAAATTAGGTTTGTACGGCCTCTGAGCAACTTTTTCCCTAGATTGCGTGGGCGATCTAGGCAAAAGCACGCCTTTCTTGTGCGTAATTCTAAGGGACAGTCGCGCGAGGGCGCGCTGTTCCCTACTGTTTGCATGCAAAGGCACACCTGTGAAGAAGACAGGCATGCAAAGGCCATAGTGACAGGAAATTTTGGTTTCTTGTTCATTTTTGATGTTTTTCTCTGTACTGATGGGTGCCTGTGTTTCTTGGCAGGTTAGTGTGGAGATAGCGGGATTGGCCCGAGATCCGCACCACTCTAGCTATTGATGTTGGGGCGCGTTGTTAGTTGGCCGCATGGGGCCTTCTCAAGTTCGCTGAGAATGAGTTCCTTCGGTCTCATGACTGACTACTGCGTTACATTATACATCATTGGCATCGGAGGCGCAATATGTTCGTTCTGCGGGGGATGAACTTGGTGATCCGTCTGGAGACATATATTTACTTTGTGACCGGGTTATTGCCTCAAGGCGAGGCTCTGAGGTACCCACTCTTTGCTGGGAGAGTGAACCTAGATAGATTCTGGAGGCGGCATTGCGGTGGTGTGCCTCTTACTGAGGGGTGCATCAACATTGCATCAGTGACAGATGTGGTAGAGCGGTGTGCTCTGGCAGTTATTGTGTGACTGGCAGGGTCGTATGCTCCACATTGGGCATCTGGCCCGTAGGTTGGAGTTTTACGCTAATTGCGGGGCGGGTAATTTTTCAATTTCACCCGCTTTTGTTTTGATGGGATGGTGTCGCAATTGAACAAGGTCCAATGTGGATCTAAGTCATTTGCGTACGCTAGCATCCTATGCAACATTATGTACGAGAGGGTGCTGCTGCTGAGGCCGGTGGTGGTGGTGCCCATTGGGAGGCCACGGGAGCCACAGATGAGGAGGTGGGCTCCGGTGATGCCACGGGGTGGGGGTGGTAGGGTGGGGCGTTATTGGAATGCCACGACAAAGGCTTGGTTTGAGGCCAACCCACAGATGTTCTTGCCATACCCTTATGCGGGGATGGACTTCTAGGGTGACCCAGAAATGGGTCTCCCTTTTGGTTATGTTTGGGGGCCTGCAGGTATGCGCTATATTTTTTCTACATTTTTTCAAGTATTTATTTTCTTACGTGTTTTGTTCTTAACACTAACATTATTTTGGTTACTCGTGCAGATGTTGGCGAGGTAGGTCGCCCAGTGGCCCGACTAGTGGGTCACGACCCTCTGCTATGACCTCGAGGTGGTCAAGGCGGAGGTGATGTAGGTGGACCGAGTGGTGGTGCCGGTGGACCTGGTGGAGATGGTGTTGGCCCTTCTAGTGAGGGAAGTAGCTCGGCTACAATAGAGGTTGTGGTCGAGCGAGCTCGTGTGGATGTGGCTGAGGCACGCATGGCAGTACTTACGGCTCAGGTGACTGATCTTGAGGACTTCCAGGGTTGAGTGGACTGCTTAACCCAGGGTATGCCTACTCGAGGTTTTATGGACAACTTCGAGGAGGTCTAGTTAGAGACGGTGATGGCCCGCGAGAGGGATTATTGGCCCACTCTTCATCGGGTAGCGATCGCGGTGGCGACAGCAGCTCCGGTGGTGGCACCAGGAGCGGTGGTGGGTCTAGGTGCTCCTCTTGAGGGGGCACCCCCTTAGAGTGGTTTTGTACACAGGGAAAGCACCCGTTATGAGGATGCTTTCCTTATTTTTGATGACTTATGTATCTTCGGGCTAGCCAGTGGGATAGCGATACTATTTTTTGTACTCAGATACACATATTTTTTGATATATATATGAGAGATATTTTTGCGGCTCTACATGGTGTGCTATTTATTTCGGTTTATATATTTTGTGTTATGCTGATGGATATCTATGTTTTTGTTTTTTATGGATGATGGTTTATTCAAGATACATTCCAGTATAAGATATTGTTAGCTATGCGATCAACTATTTGGTTTCGATTCCTTGATACATGTGAAAATGTAATGTAATCAAATTTTCTACTTAATCTTTTGGCATGCAAATATTTTCTAAATAGGTGTGTGTCTCTGGTATCAAATGTTCGATTTAGCTGCAATACTACTAACTGGGAATCGAGGTAGATATGCATACGGTGAATGCCCCAATGGAGGCGTTGCACATAAGTCCAATGACAACGTCATATTCTGCTTGATTGTTTGTTGTTGATCCGATGCACATGCTGTTTGAACACAACGGTGATCGATCAGGGTGGTAGATGACCCAGGCAGCTGTAGCTAAGTTTTGAGACCATCACGATGCTCCATCAGCAAATCCAAAATATGGTTCATTTTGGTGATCCATGTTGGCACTTTGAGCGTGTTTTTCACATAAGTCTTCGGGTCAAAAAATATTTTGGTGATTTGGGTTCGGTGTACTTTTACTCTAGGGGAAGGGCCTTTTGGGGCCCTTACGAGTAGAATTTATTGAGGTAAAGGCTGTTGACGGGGTTAGTGAGGCCGGTCCCATCCAGTTCCGTCAAGATGTATGCCCCCTATTAGAGGCAATGTTTGATGATGTAGGGTCCTTTCCACAGGGTTTCGAACTTTCCTGGCCCTAAGGCCTCTTTTGCGACATCGTAGCGAGGGTTGATGTGGCGGTCGAATGATGCTTTTACCCTTTTCTTATGGGCCTCGTTGTGTTGTAGCGATTTTCGCCGACTTTTATCAACTAGCTCTAGTTGTACTAGGTGTTTTTCTAGGTTGGGTGTCATCAAGGAGTTTGATGGAGGCATGCAGGTTTGGGATCTTGCGGAAATCAATGCAAAAGCACAAGGTGCCTTGGTTTTTTGTGACATGATTATGATGGAAATCCTGGGGTGGGGTTGAGGCAGTAAACCTTTCACCAATATGAGCGGATACAAATCGTATATGGTGGATTGTATCATCGGCATTTGGTGGGGGAAGAATCTTCGTAATGGGATTTTGTATGGGCTCAAATTTAGGTTCCCCCTTAGGATAGTCAATTTCTGGTAGGTGGAAATGTGCCTGCCACAGAGGTGCATAAATGTTTCCATTAACGGGCATGTCTCTGATGCGTGATTCAGACCAATGCAGATGGTGCATGGTGTTACTGAGCCAACGGAGTAGATAGTGTGTGATTCTATGCTACTCATTGTTCCTGATGTGGATACTTGGAAAGGGTTAGACGTAGATGAGGTTGTCTTCTATCTCCATTTCCGTGTCGTTGGCTTATAATTGTCTTCCTATTTAGTGGAGTGTAGACTCAACGCAGTTCGTGCCTCTCTCAGCTTAGGGATATGTATACACTTAAATGTATGGTGAAAGTGTGAGCAAATTCGACAATAAGTACGTTGATCTTCTCTTGATTGGAGAGAAGTTTTTGGAGGAGAGAAGAGACTATGCGGAGACTGTTTTCCAGGGATTTGAGTTCTCTGCATTGGTTGACTCGGTGGTCGTTTCGATCACATAGGCTACATGTTATCCTAGGCTTGGCCGAGGTTACTCTTTGGTGGTGTGTTGTCTTGTCAGGCTTGACACACCATTGCAGGGGTGGGGACATTGATCCAACGATGTATTTTTTATGCCATTCTCTGAGATCGTCTTGTCTCTTCTTTATGGCATTACTCATGTCAATAGTGGGACAAATCTGCAAGGCATAAGTACAATGTCGCTCGACATATCAGGTAGAATATCCTTGATATGAAAGTTCCGTCGACTTCAGTTCGAGGTATGATGGGGAACCAGTGCCAGAAGGCTGCTAAATCGGGGCAATGGATGACTACATGGTCCATCTTTTTGCATAACATACACGTTGGTCATTGCTGCGAGGTGTCATTGGGGGTAACAAGGGGTTCCTTGCTAGATTTTTCTTTGGCTGTCAAGAACCACTCATCTCATCTGCTTGGGTCATGGAGCTGCCGGTGGACTCGGCGTCCATATCATCTTCTTGGGAAAGGCAGACTATGGCTGAGCAGAGGCTAGCAAGGGCTAGCCGGAAGTAAGTTATGTAGTGACAACTCTCCAAAAGGTGATTGTTGGCAGATAACGGGCATGTGAATTGTGCCGCCCGTAGCCCTACATAGTAGACCCTTTTGATTGGATACCATTTGTGAATGAGTTCCAAGGCTGCGCACGCCACGTTCATCGCATAACGTACAACGTATAATGGGCATTACTGGGGGTCGTTCTACAATCCTATGTTCCTCTTGTAAGTATAGGATGGTGCGAGGCTCGTCATTGATAGACTGGATGGAGGGATCCTCCAGATAGGATCGCTCGACCGCATGTAAGGCATCCCTGTACCGTGGTATCTGTAGACAATGATGGGTATAGTGCCCATAGGTGTCACAGAGAGAGCATGCATGATTGGTACGTAGCAGTTTGCCTTTACTTGTGGTGGTAGGTTCCTTTTTACGGGAACGCGGCGTCGAGGCGTCTGCTTCGGAGCCAAGGAGTGGTTTTAACTCGTCCAACTCCGGACATATGTGGGTCGGATGGCCTATGACATCGCATATGGCATAGACTAGTGATTCCCTTTGAATGGCGGGGGTCACCATCTTCTTCCCTCTGTTTGCGGTTTTATTGGCCGTGATAACCGATTTGGCAATGGGAACTTCCTTTACAGGGGCAGTCTCAACCGTTTCTCGGGTTGGTTGGGGCTCCTCGGGGCTTAGGGGCTTTAACCCTGTGGCAGTAACGTTGGTGGCTCTTGTTCTATAAGGGGGAATGAGGTACCAAACTGGGAATGCCAATGATATGTTGGGTAACACCAGTGTTGCCAAAACTTGCTGGGAGACAAAGCCAATTGGGGGGTAGAGGAAAGGGGTTTGGGAGGTGGTGTAGGCTAGAGAGGCTATCGTGGCCAATGCCTTAGTGTCGTTACTGCTTGAGTTTGTATCCTAACTGACCTCGGTTCTTGAAGTGGAAATCATGCACACCAGGGCCCTTGTGGCATCGGGTGATACCTCAGGGATAATGGGAGGATCTCCTAGTAATGACCCTAGGACAGACGACGGCTTGAATTGGCCGGGGCCATATTCCTGGTACCGTGAAAGACCATCTGTGGCTATATCTACATACGGTAGAAATACATCCGTGTTGGTTAGGGGACGCTTCTTGCTGTGTGTCAACTGGTCTACAATTATGATGCGATCCTTGTGGGGAAACATCATAATGTGGAAGACAGAGGAGGCTATGGAGGACATGGCGTACATATAACTCCGCCCAAGGAGTATGTTGCAATCCAAGTGAGCATCCAAGACTTCAATGTCTATGTGGACCGTCTTGCCGGCTAAACAGACCGGGACATTTTGGTAGAGGCCTACAGGTGTCGAGGGACGACCTTCGTAGGCTCGAAGCGTTATGACCGAGGGTTTTAGTTTGGGAGAACCCAACTTCTGCCAAACATTTTTTGACATGATGCATGTTGATGCACCCTCGTCGATGACACATCGGTGAATAGTGATATTATGTACCGATACTGGTATCTAGAATGCGACCATGGAAGGAAGCCTAGGGGTGGCTTTGTCTAAATCAAAAGCCATCATGTGACTATCGGCAGGGTCGATAGCGCCTAATGCGGAAAGTAGGGCTTTTCGTTGCTTTGGGCATGACTGCAGTACCTCTAATGCAGACATAGCAGTGGGTGATTGAGCTAAATCATCCACGATGCTATAATTATGGGTCGCTTTGGAGTAGTTAACTGCTCGCCTATTAGGTCCCTTTGTCATCTTTGGCAATAGTTCTGTAGGCATTTTTGAAATGGTCAAAGGTGCAGTCGGCGCACTAGTACTAGCCCCTGACGTAGTGGAGTTTGGTGGGGTGTCGTAACTGCCATTCCGTGTTTGGAAAAACATTTCTTCCCCAGTCATGTAAATTTCATGGCTATTTTTCTCGGAATCCTCTAGGTTTTGTTGTTGAGTGTTGACTGTCCCTTGGTGGGGGAAAGGTTCTTGCATAACAATGGGTTGTTGGGAAGATCCTCCTTGTCCTCAGTTACTCTAAAGCTTTTTTAGCTCAGGGAGATTGGGACAGTGGTGAGTATAGTGCCCGTACTCACCACATATTGAACAAGAATGGTTTTTTCGCAGAGATGGCCTTTTGCCTTACTGTTGGGCATTTCTTGGCTCCTGGTTTTGATTCCTGCTAGAGTTGCCTCTAGCTTGGGATTGTGGTGGGCACTGTTGGTTGCTGCCCCCTGTCTAGGGTTCCCTTTGGGCTTGTTTTTTTATTTTTTCTTAACCACGTTAGGAGGGTAGTTCTCCTAGTTATATTGGTGTGGTTGATTTTGGGACGACTGCACAAAGTTCACCTGTGCATTGGTTTGCGTAGGTGTGTCATGTGCTTGGGACTGAGCATAACATTGTCCCTTGTTCGCACCTGGCTGTTGGAGGGGAGCTCTTCCGTCAGTGTTTCTTCCTGCGTATTGGGTCCCCTCAGCTAGAGGATAGGGTCCTCCCTGGTGGTATGCTTGCGCCCTACTAGTCAAATCTTACTGAGGCATGTGATGAATTTGAAATCCGAGTTGAGACATGTTCTGGGTAGAATTTTGTGCGTAACCGGGATTGGAACTACTGTTGCCTAGGTACCCTTGGGTTATTGACCCAATTAGTCCGTCTGCAAAGTTCGACGCGCCTTGCAATTCTTGATAAGTTTGTAGGCGCAGAGCGTTAGGCAGGATATTGTAAATGTATCCTGACTACGTATAAATCAATTCAAGCTTCTGAGATTTAATGTTTGCATCCTCTTCGGATGTGGCGTATTGCTGCGCCACATCCTTTGAAATCTCCATTGTCCGAGTTTTCAAGAATAAATCTAAGAGGACCTGATCGTCGAGTTTAGCTTTGCATAAATTGCGACGACGCCTCCACTCACGAATATGGTCAGAGATATGGATGGCGGGGGTTTTTCTAAAATGAGTCAGTAACTCCTTTCCCGAATCATGGTGAATGGGTATCTGAAAATAAGTGAGGAATGTGGTAGCGAGGGCGCTAAAGGTTCCATGTGAAGCAGGAGGTTGCTCCACGTACCATTTCGTAGCCACTCCGTAAGAGTGCGTTGAAATAGCCTCAATCGAATAGTGTTGTCGATGATACTATTTGATGAGCACCATAGGTGAAAGGTCATTATATGATTACCTAGTTCTTCATCTTGCTTGCCTTCGAACTTTGGAATATCTGAAGGGAGCTTCGTGGGCATGGGAGGCCATGAAGGATCTTGTGTGATGGGGTCATTTGTGAGCCTGGTTAAATTGGGTAGATTCAACGCAACTAAGAAGGGTGACTGGGAGGTTGACGCCATGGCAACGTGTGAAGACAGGAAGTTCTGGTTAGAACGAGGGTTAGTCTGTGACGTACCCTGATGTGTGTTCAGCTGGCTTCCTGAATGGGACATGCTCCTCTGCCCCCTAGGGGTCGAGGGGGGAGTGGTGTGTGGTGTGGTGTTGGGAGACCCACTAGGGTTCCCAACTATGGTTGCTCCAATGAAGGATGAACCATTGACGGTGGCAGCATTCCGTATTTTACGCCTAAATGGTGAAAGACCTAAAACCTCTCCTTGTAATGGGGGGAGGTCCAAAAGACGCTTGGATCGACGAGGTTTCGTTGGGACCGTTTGGGTGTCGACCAGGTTAGGTTTTGGAAAAATTTGAGGGGATAGAGTCTAGGTCAAAGAAAAATTATGGCCACATACATAAAACAAAGCAAAAATAAAATGATTTTCCCTTTAGCTTAATATATGTGATCAATCAAGCAAAAATATGGTTTTTGTTTGTTTTGTGCATGATAATCAAAATCCTAGAAGACCTATGCATCCTCACACACTCAAAAGTAACTGGGCCTTGAGAATATTTCTTGTGAGTGCTGGCAAAACGTTCCGTAAAAGCGGGTAACGCCCCCAGTTAGCCGAAGAGAATCCACCAAGGTAAGGGTAGAGGGTCTAGTGCTTGCCTGCATCGTCACCTATAGGGTAAAGGATGCCCTAGTTTTGGCCACTAAGAACCACCATCCCACATGAGCGTTCAATTCTTGGGCTTCTTGGTAGTCAGCTAACATTACTGAGTATTAGCCAAGTTAGGTAGCCCCAACTGATACCGCACGCACTGTGCCTAAGCCTAACCCCCTCTGAATTGGGTCTCTGCCGCACACAGGTTTTCTTTTCCGTGGGCTGATAGGTGGATCTTGAAGCTCCCTAAATACAAAAATTCTATGTTTCAATATGAAGTGTGATCAAGACAACTTATTAGATGCCTACCCCCTTGATCCTAACTTAACCTATAAATTATTTTGTGGCCCCTACGGGAGAATTTAGTGACTTGGTTTAAATTAGTTTTAGGTGGCTTTATTTTCTTAATGGGTGAGTGTGTGTGAACATAAGGTGAACAAGCTCATAGTTTGAACATTTGGATATCGGTGATCCTTTACAAAAAAACCCCTAGTTAAACTACGTTATCTTGTTCCTGGCTCAAAATGGAAAATGTGTTCGAATAATGGGCCACTTTCAAATATTCCTAGTTAATCTATGTGACTAACTAAAGGGAGATGGTGAATCACAAAAATAGAGCATTCATATGCTTGCCTAGGATCACCGAAGGGAGTAAAGGCAACAAAGATTACTTGCTCTAATCGGCGATTCAAACCTAGTCCCACAATTTCCTAAATGCAAAAATTTAATTAAGCTAAAAAATTTCTACACTAGAAATTAAAACTAGCTTACTTGGACTAGTTAATCTAAGTGTGCATACCAGAATTTGCAAAACATAAATCGTTCGGAAAGCAATGGTTAATTCACCCCCTACTTAAACTATGTGAATATTTTTGCAAAAAATCAACTTAAAGAGAAACTAACTCTATGCCTATAGAAAGCAGCAAAAAAGTGAGTTCTCAGAAGTTGTGGGGTATCAAAAAAAGTGCTGGCAGATACATTAGGGGCTGCCCAGTACACTACAAGCAGAAAAATGCAGAAGATAGGGAGAAAAATCTCATTCTGCCTTTTGCGCGCAAAAAGCCTTGACAGGTGCGCCTTCCTACACGCAGGTCAGAGCTGAACGCGTGCCCTGCGCATCTGTGAGGAAATACTGTGCGCAAAAATCCTGCAAGTAAAAAAAATTAGGAGTTGCCTTCTTCAGTCTGTCACTCCAGTGAATCTAGGTATTGTAAGATGGGTCAGAGAATTGTCAGCTCCACTCCATCATAGACAAAGGGTCTCTCGCGAAAGATGGCACAACCACATAAACTTGGAACACGTCAATGGAGTCGCCAATCCTGTTGTGGTGGATTAGTCGCACAGGTGTACGAAATCGCACCAGCGTAAAGAGTGTGGTCTAATCTTTAAACTATTGGTAACAACTAGAAAGTGGTGGAATCAAAAGCACATAATTTAGTGAAAAAAGTATGTGAATTTATGCTCTAAGTAAACTAAAACTAAAACACAAATATATAGAAGCTATCAAAGAGAGTCAAAACGATAATAATACCAACGACGACTCAAAGGCCTCTTTTTATTAAATGTTTGAAATGGAGAAGAAATTTTACCCACTTGCCAAAGAGCACCTAGGCAATGGCTCTAGGTCTCGATGCAAGGATGTTGCCTTCCAAGCTCTACCTTTGATGCAGTCTCCCTCTCTCTCTGCCGTGGTGGACTAGGATTGTTGGGTGGCCAACGATCGAGTCCTCTTCAGCTCCAGCTTCGGGTCACACACTACTAGTGTTGCTTGGGAAACTTTGGCCAACATAACAATGTGATCATCATTTCTTCATCTCTTGGTGGCTTTATATAGGGGAGTTTCAAATCCTCCTTCCCTCCCTTGGTACATGATGGATAGTGACCCAAGGGAGAGGTATGATTCTATTGTGTGCTCACATAGTGTCTAAGGAGGTGCTGGTGGCTATCCTTAGGTGGCTTCATATAAGGAGTAATTGTCCTTTGCTTGGTGTGGTCCCGGAAAGCGACATTTTTCCATTTCCAGGAATGCGCACTTATCGAGAAAAAAGGCGCGTAGAAAGCGCTCTTCTCGAAGGATTAAGTGCACAATCCAACATTTATGACTAGTTCAAACCTGATTTTCTTAAAACCTTAGAGATTTTAAATACTTTCTTGATTCCATAATGTGTTCTTGCCCTGTAAATCCTTAGGCTTGACATTAATTAATGCCATCTTCTGCTGTACGATTTTCCAGTGTTAACAGGTGGCATGGGAAATCCTATAGGAACATTCCCATCATCTATCATTGGTGCATGTGGTGTAGCAGGAACAAGTGGCTCTTTGATGATAAGCCAAGTACTCTAGAAATGGTCAGCAAACAGATTATTCATCTTTGGGGCAATATGAAGGTTAAACTGAAAACACCCAGGGATCTTTCCTTGAGAAACCGACCAAATGAAATACACTACCCTGTAGGATTTTTTGATGGGACAACACAAAATTATAGATGGGGAGGCATAGCGTGGTTGAATTTCTCCCCATCATTCCACTACAAAATCCATTGGTCTGGTGGACGTGGCACTAATACGAGGGCAGAGACTCTGGCACTTTGGGGACTGTTGTGGTTTTCTCAACACCTCTACCTTGACTTGCTTTCTGTTTATGGGGATTCACTCGTCCTTATAGATCATCTCAACAAAGGCACCCAGTTGAATCTAAGCTATCTTGATGGATGGATGGAAAGGATTAAGGTTTTTCGTACAAATTCACAACTATAAGCTTCTCCCACATCTATAGAGAAAAGAATTCACAGGCAGATTGCCTATCAAAGAAGGGACTATCCGGGAGATATGGCAAAATGCATTATTAGCTAGTCGAAGCCAAAGGTCAAGGAGCGAAAGGAACGGTAATATTTTTCTAATCTTTTGTTTTTGTAGGTTTTTGAATGGTTTGTGAAATATTGCTCTCAGGAAAGGCATTTTTGTTGTTGTTTATGTCCAGTCTTCTAACACTCCATGAGGAGAACAATCAGTGGACATTTTATTTTTGAGAAACTAAAATGTAAATTTGAGCAATGGGAACTTGAAAAAGATAGTAATCTCACAACCTCATAGAAATGGCACAGGCTCCATCACCTCGAACACATGGATTATCGTCTTTGTGTAGATTTATCTAAGAAAAGGGATGGGTGGAGTATTTGCCCTTTTTTCAATCACTTTTCATATTTTGAAGAGGCCTATCTATGGTCTCCTATCATGCAAGTCATAGATCTGTAAGGCCACAATTTTGGAAACTGGGAAAGCATCGGGCATTGTCATCAATATTTCAGACGAGAATGGCACAAGCACAGACAAGGAAGATGTATTGAGATTGTTTTCAGATCCACAGTCTTTCTGATTGATTCAGTTTTTTTCTTTTCTGTATAAAGCCCAATAAAACTTTGTCTTTACTGTTGAAGATTTTTTAAATTTGCAGTTACTACTTGAAAGTTTTTGTGTAAAGGGGAGGGAAATGAAATCTGATGTATTTTTGAGGAAAACTATTTCATAAATGTGCTGGTACACAATATAAACCAAAAAAAAAAATTGTATGTAAAATATTTGTAAAATTGTAATTGTAATTGTAATATTTAATTTATTGTGAAATGATTGTAATTGTAATTGTATATATGTAAAATTGTAAAATTGTGATTGTAATTATATGTGAAATTGTAAAATTGTAATTGTAATTGTATGTAAAAAATTTGTAAAATTTTAATTATATTAATGTGAAATGATTGTAATTGTATGTAAAATTCTAAAATTGTAATTGTAAATATTGTAATTGTATGGGAAATTGTAAAATTGTAATTGTAATTATATGTGAAGTCGTAAAATTGTAATTCTAATTGTAATTGTATGTAAAATATTTGTAAAATTTTAATTGTATTAATGTGAAATGATCGTAATTGTAATTTTAATCGTAATTGTATGTAAAATTCTAAAATTGTAATTGTAATTGTATGTGAAATTGTAAACTTGTAATTGTAATTGTATGTAAAATATTTGTAAAATTTTAATTGTATTAATGTGAAATGATTGTAATTGTAATTGTATGTAAAATCCTAAAATTGTAATTGTAAATATTGTAATTGTAACTGTATGTAAAATATTTGTAAAATTTTAATTGTATTAATGTGAAATGATTGTATTTTTTTATTTTAATTGTAATTGTATATATGTAAAATTGTAATTGTATTTGTATGTAAAATTCTAAAATTGTAATTGTAATTGTGTGTGATTGTAAAATTGTAATTGTAATTGTATGTAAAATATTTGTAAAATTTTAATTGTATTAATGTGAAATGATTGTAATTGTAATTGTATATTTGTAAAACTCTAAAATTGTAATTGTAATTGTATTGTGAAATTGTAAAATTGTATGTATTGTCATCATTCAATTTTATTAAATTTTTTAAATTTGTAAATTTGTAAATTAATTGTCAATTTTGAACCATAACTACCATAAGTAAAATTTATACTGTAAATATTGTTAAATTACCATAATTGTAAATTTGCATTTGTATGAATATAAATAATTGTAAAATAATAAATCTAGAATAATATGATTTTTTGTAACATAATAAAGTTTAGAAAATAATGCAAATAAATTCATGTACTTCATAATTATCATTATTTTATTATGATCTTACATACAAAAAAAAGAACTTTATATAATACGTCATTGTTTCGAGATCAACATAATTGCAAATTATTAAGTGAAATGATTTTAACATTAACACAATGCAAATTACCAATTAATTCAAAATACATATTATAATGTTTCGAAAAAAAAGAGTCTTAGTTATAAGGTAATTAAGTCCTCTTCTTTATAAAAACCCACCTTAAAAAGTATAAATGATGAAATAACACATATACCATATCACTCTCAGTTCTCATGATCACCCTCATTATCTTCTAGCTCGCTTGGCATGATAACACTATTGTTTTCAAAAATATGTTTTGATCTAGATTCATATCTCAATATGAACCACCAATCCCTATCCAACACATCTGGGTAAAAAAACACCTGGTTGCAGTGTTTGGGGAAAACATAGGGCTCCTTAGCTTCATCCCACATCTTTCTAAAGTTGATACATATCAACCTACTATCGCGATCTTCCTTTACATTATTCCGATCAAAGGTGTCCCACCACTTGCACCTAAAAATAACACATTGGAAAGAAGAGAAATCCACTTCAATGATCTCTTGTATCTTTTTGACATAACCTAACGTCCCTTGTACTAGGTTTTTATCATGGTGGCTAGATCGAATAGATTGATCGAAGTCGACTTCCACTCCATAGTCTTGTGTCATGTGTCCATCATCGAAATTTTCTATACGAAAATGGTGTCCATATGCCCACATAGATGGGAACAAATGCACTTATAAAAAATTTAAAAAAAAATTCATATTGTCATGTGTCTTATAATAACCTAACAGTTAAAATATGAAATATACATGTAATTACATTTCAAAGGTGCATTATTAAATTTAAAATGTACATAATAGATTATTACCAAGTGGGTGCACCCAAAACCTATGTTTAACGCATCCTCTTCAACACGCGGGTAACGATCGGTTGCACCGTATTTCTCTCTGACTTGGTCGGCAACCCAACTGTTGGGGCATATTTTTGGCATATTTTCTTTTAAATGATCGGGATAAGGCACACTTCTACCATTCAACCATCTGAATTGTTTCCTTTCACTATCCCATTTCGTCCTCTTTTGTTAGTACAATGCGACCCACGGTTGTGTCACTTCGGAATTGTAAAGAAAGAATTTATTGATTGCTTCAATTTCTGCATTCGTTGATGAAATAAAACCGACATATAGTACGTATGATATCAAGATATACATTATATCGAAGTTCAACATGAATATTTACTTTGTGTAAATTTGAAAAATTATAAGTCGCTTACTCTTTATCAAGCGCCTTTTTCCATTCATTTGGAGCAGCTTCGCTTCTTTTTTGTCTTCATCCCTTTCATCGTCCCAAATCACCACACCTGATCTGCTGTCAATCATAATAGAAATACTCATACGATATGTACCCATATGCCATAGACCCCTCGAGTTTTGCCATTTTTTTAACAAAACCTTTCAATTTCTTCATGTACCTCTCTAAGAAGAACATCCAACGACAAGAAACCACCCCAACTAATTCAACCTCATCTACTGGGTGGATTAGAAGATGAACCTGCAAGTCCATGAAACTCGTCGGCAGTTCCTTCTGAAACATATAAACAATCTCAACTATCTCTTGACGCCACCATGGAATGCGAGCCACATAAATCTCCTTTGACGTGATCCAATGTACAAGTGTGGATAATTTAGATGTTGCTTGTTCTAGGTCTTGGGGGAATTGATGTTTCACACACCCACGCATGAACAAAGGATAATGACACTGCAAAGCTATAAACACGTGCAATAATATACAAAATTAGTTATGTTTTATGATCCCTGCATGGGATCAAATTTATTAATATAACAAATAATAAAATCACGCTTTTGACATTATACGTAATCTTAGAAGATTCAAATGGTCATGCGATTTCAACCCCGAAAAATGGTCATCCACAGTGAAACAACGCCGTAGTGAAGACCCGTATGAAGATGGCACCCTCATACCCATTATAACTTCCTTTGCCAAAGAAAGATCGTCTTTTTTAAAATTCCATGGGACATCACCTTCTTTGAAATACCATGAATTAGAGGGACCAATGCCTGCCTCTGATCCTGTACTTTCTGATCGTCTTTGCCAATGTTTCTTTTTAGTTTTTGAAGCAATAAGATCTTTCCTAACAGCCATTGTATCACTTTGTTTCGATGATATGTGCCTCCATAAAGGAGATGAAACATTTTTAAATATATGCATCGGATATAATAAGTGGGTAATCTTAAGATGCTCCTAATATGGGAGGTTATAAAAGATAGATTTCATTTTCATCCCAATGGGCAATTTCTCAACGTAGGTGTCGAATAATTCTAGATCATCGAACATTTGCTCCCCATTTGAATCGAACATTTCTATGAACTCCTTCTCTCTCTCATATGCCCTAAGCCATTTAGCTGGTGTTGTTATTGGAGGCCTTTGGGTTCTCTCTCGTTTACCATTAAAAGCGGATGCTGCTCTTCTGTAAGGGTGTTCTTCTAGGAGGAATACCCTAGAGCAGTCATACAATGGCTTTCATAAGTCGTTGGACCATCTAGCTTTCAGAGAAGGTTCACAACATTTACATCCAAAATACCCTTTTGTTACAAGACCCGCGAGATTATTGTATAGAATATATATGCATGGCATGTTAAATAATGTCATGAAGATCAGAACAATTACAACGAATTAAGTAACTAATATGTGAAAGAAAATTGTTACGTATATAAACAAATCAATAACCATGTAATTTACCAGAGAAAACTCCCAAGCCTAGATAATCATGTGTCATGTAATCACATATGCCATACAACGTAAAACTCCTCTTTGCTGCGATGGGTCTTGATACATCGTATACATTTATCCCATCCCATAATTCCTCAATTCATCTATCAGTTGTTGTAAGTAGACATCCATATTCTTCACTTGTCTTCTACCAGGGACTATGAGAGCCAACATAATATGTTCATTATTAACAGACAACCATGGGGGGGGATATTGTTAGTGATCACTACTACATGCCAAATAGAATATTTGGTGTTTTGGAGGGAATATGGGTTGACGCCATCCATGGCTATGCTGAGTCGTAGACTTAGTACTTCATCCTTGAATTTTTTGGGCCATGTATCCTCTATATGCTTCATGGCTATTGAATATGTTGGGATTCACATAAGTCCCAACTCACTTCTGTGTGAGGCATGCCATCCCTGCAACATAGATAATTATTTGCAATGAAAGAGACCTTGAATCCTTGGGATTATAGGCATGTGCTTCAATATCTTAAAAGGAGGACCACGTGATTTACCCTTCTTTTTTTTATTTATCATACCTGTCATGCCCACATTTCATGCATATCTATTTTTCTACATATTCTCCTCTATATAGAATATAATCATTTGGACATGCATGATGTGATATGTACTCAACACCCAACATTTTCAACAATTTATTTGCCTCTTCCCACCTACCGGGCAAGACATTATCACTCGGAAGAACCTTATCTTTGAATAACCTGTAGTTGGTGATCATGGACAATATTAAATGTACATTAATGCCGATATAATTATTAACGTTCATAAAATTGACCATTTGCAATGTTCACTGTGTGATTATATTTTTCAAAATATAAGGGAGGACTTTATGGTAACTTACCTCAAAATTTCCGAGAAACATGCATTCGACAAGCCAAAATTTACTTTCAAGTTGTACAGTAACATCGCTGTCCCCAACTGGGTATACTTTGACTGATCGTCGGTCCTGTTGAGATTCAACAATATGATGAGCTTAGTGAAAATTAAGCACCTTCACTAAGTGGGGCCCGCAGGCTATTTTTAGGTGTATGTATATTTTTAGACATAGTGAGCATATTCTATAAGTAGCAGGAGGCTATTTTTAGATGGTTAATCAAGTTGGAAAAATAGATGAGATTCTGTTTTTATAAGATTGGGCGAAGTATATTTATAGATCGCTAATCTAAAAATAGATGCATGTCGATTATTATTAGCCCTTAATAATAATCCAACAATAAATATCAACTTATTCTCTTGGAGCACTTTATTTCAGTGAAAAGATTTGGAAAATCAGTGGGCTAAAGGAATTACGCAATTCCTAGGGTGGTTGGTGACTCAGGCATGGAGGACTCAGTTATAACTAATAGTGGCAAGTTGTGACAGAGTTGGAAGAGTAGTTATGTGAGCTATTATTTAGTTTAACTCAGTTAAGTGAGTTAAACTCAGTTGTGCTAGTTGTATCTAGTTCTAACTGAAGATACACTAGTGAGAGTTTAGTGAATTAATTATTTAATTAATTCACAACTAGAGACTCACTTGCAACTGAAAAAATACAACAGTTAACTACTTGCATGTCAGTTCCAGTGGAGATCCAGTGGAGAGATATGTGAAAGGGTGAGATGGACTATCTGTTGTGACTATAGTGATGCATTCAATGCATCTACACAGACATTGAAGTTGCAAAGGAGGATTGCGCAGTGCAAGCAAAGGCAAGATCAAATTAATTTAGGGATCTTCTTCAGCAGGGATCGCACAGTGGAGGTAGGCTATCAGGAGGCAAGAAATTAGTGCATAGATATGCAAATTTCTGCATGACAGTGTGTGACGATTGTTGATTGTACTGAGAGCTTGATGTACTAATATTTGTATGAGATTGTTACATGTTCCATTGGTATACATAATATATGATAGTTGGGGTTTTTAGCTTTAAGCTTTCCCATTAAACAACTGTGTTTATGTGCGATTCATTTTGATTCATATGTGTTTTCAATTGGCAATTTAATTTCCGCAACGAATTAAGTGGAAGGATTATGTATTTAACATAAGATTAATTTGTTAGATCAGGAGATTCTGGTAATATACATGCATATTGTATAATTTCTACATGGTATCAGAGCAGTGTTGATCACTGGAGATTGCAATATTGAAGCGATGCTAAGTTTTGTGTTGGTGGACAATTCGAATTTGCTGCAGAAATTTCTTGGTGTGACAGTTGAGTATTCATTGAAATGGATTTCAATGGGTTGTGGTTGGAGTATGCCCTTGAGGGTAGCTCAAACTACACAGACTGGAAGGATAGGGTGGGGGCGGTGCTTGAAGATAATGGTCTGAAGGATTTCATCCATAGCGATGTTCCTAAGCCTACTTCTAGCGATGTTGCATTACTTGATGCCTGGAAAAAGAAGGTAGCGAAGACAAGAAGAATTATGTTGGAAGGTGTGAAGGACCATATTGTGTTAAGCCTTAAGGGGAAAGCCACTACATTTTCAATGCGGTAGGCTTTGACAGATCTTTTCCAATGCAACAGCGGCCATAGGAAGTTGGCGCTAAAAGATAAGCTCAGAAAAATCAAAATGGAGAAGGGCGACAATATTCCAAAATATCTCACAAAGTTTGTCCAATGTAGGGATGAGTTGGGGAGTGTGGGAATCATAGTTGTGGATGATGACTTGGTGATCTTGGCTCTCCTTGAGCTTCCTAAGAGTTGGCACAATTATCAGGACTATGTCAATGGACGGGAAAAACTTTCGGATTGGGAGCGACTTTGGTCGGATCTAGTGCGGTAGGAGATAAGGTGAAGTACCAGGGATGGCTCTTCATCAAAGAATTTTGATGAAGAGAATTTCACTTTGGCTACCAAAGAAAGGAAAGGGAAGGGGAATAAATCCCATCCAAAATCCGAGGCTAAAGGCAAGAAGCTGGATTTGTCCAAAGTGAAGTGTTTTCACTGTCACGAACATGGGCATCTTGCCACTAATTACCCACAGAAAAAGAAGAACAGTAAGGTTGTTGGAGCTGCAGCTGGTGAGGCCTTAGCCTCCCAATTTGAACTTGATTTCTCGTTGATCACGTGCTTGGTTTCAAGCGCAATTGGATCGGTGTGGTATCTTAATAGTGGTGCTTCCTTCCATATGACGGGAGACAAGGAGTTGTTTAGTGACTTGGAGGAGAAAGATCTCCAAATGCATATAGTGATGGGCGACGATGGTAGATACAGTGTGACCAGAATTGAAACCATTACCTTTGAGAGGGAGTCAAATAAACCATTTCTGTTGAAAGATGTTATGCATGTTCCAGGTCTGAAGAAGAACTTGGTCTCGATTGTGATGTTGGAGGACAGAGGTTATGACGTTGTTTTCAGCGAGGGAAAAGCTTTCATGCAACATAAAACAGTGGGTCAAACCAAGAGGATAGGGATTCGAGTTAAGAATCTCTACAAGTTGGAGGTAGATGGCTGCGCTGTAATCATGGGCAAAGCAGAAGAAGTGGTGAGTTGGAATGAGGGCAAATTATGGCATATAAGGTTGGGCCATCTTCACCATGGCGCCTTGAAGATTTTGCAGCAGATTTATATTGGACTTCCCAAGGGTACTCTTGCACAATCAGATCAGTGCAAGGGATGTACTATGGGTAAGTTTGTGAATACCACCTTTCATGAGAAGGAGAACTGTGCTTCGGTGATCCTGGAGAGAATTCACACGTATGTGTGTGGACCTTTCTCGGTTACTTCAATAGAAAAACACAGGTATTATGTTATATTTGTTGATGAATATTCTCGTAGATGCTGGATCTAATTCATGCAGAAGAAGGATCAAACATTCTCAAAGTTATGTGAGTTTGAAGCATTGGTGGAGAAGGAGTCGGGGAAGCAAGTGAAGGCTCTGCAGAGTGATAATGGTGGTGAATATATCTCGAAAGAATTCAAATATTTCTATAGCAAAGAAGGAATTTGAAGAGAACTCATAGCGCCTCATAACCCACAGCAGAATGGGGTCGTAGAGAGGAAGAACAGAATGATCGTGAGTGTTGCACGAGCTATGTTGCATGGCCAGGGCCTACCATTGCACTTGTGGGTGGAAGCATGCAACACTGTGGTTTATGTGCAAAACCATTGTCCTCATAGAGTACTTGGCATGAGTACACCTGAAGAAGCTTTTACTGGTAAGAATCCTGATATTTCTTATTTGAATATTTTTGGCTCATCTGTTTACATTCATGTGACTAAGGACGCCAAGAAGAAGCTGGAGCCAACTGCAGAAGTTGGGATATTTGTGGGGTACACAGAAACACCCCATAATTATCATGTGTATTTTCCAAACAGTCGGATGATTGTGGTGCGACGGGATATAAAATTCAATGAGGAGAAAGCCATGAAGTTGTCACTTGAGAGGGAGTTACACTTGCAGGCAGAGGAGGAAATTCTTGTTCCCAAAGATGAGCCTCAAGATGTGGATCAACAACAGGAGGAGGATCATGAATTGGAGGATTCCACTCACGTAGAGCCAAACATCAGAACTGGCAGAAGGCGTACCACAGAAGCTGAGAGGCTGAAGCTTGATGTGGCACAGAATGTAGGAGTCCCTACATCATAGCGCAGACAAAGATTGTCACCTGACTGATTCACTAGATACATGGCTCATCGTAACAGAGCCATCTTCCTTTGAGGAAGTAGCGCAGGAGCCCACATGGGTAGATGCCATGGTGGAAGAGTATGAATCCATTGTCAGAAACAACCATTGGGATATTGTTCCAAGGCCAGTGGGTAAATCAGTGGTAGGTTCGAGATGGATCTACATGGTAAAGCAAGCTGCTGATGGGAGCATCGAGAAGTATAAGGCAAGATTTGTTGCCCGAGGCTTCTCATAGATCTAAGGGATTGATTATGAAGAAACCTTTGCACCTGTAGCACGATATTATTCCATAAGGACTATCCTTTCTCTCTCAGAGCAGATGGGTTGGCAAATTCATCAGATGGATTTGAAGACTGTGTTTCTTAATGGGATCATTGAGGAATAAGTGTAAATTGAGAAACCTGAAGGATTTGAGATCTTTAGTAGCGAGTCGTATGTGTGTAGACTCAACAGAGCGTTGTATGGGTTAAAGCAAGCACTTCGTGCTTGGTACACACGAATCAACAGCTATTTCACTGGACTTGGCTTCACCAAGAGTGAGTTGGATGCAAACTTATACCAAATTGTGGTGGAGGGTAAGCTTCTAATCATTTTTCTTTATGTTGATGATTTAATACTAACGAGTGATGAGCAGTTGATACACTCATGCAAGGCAGATCTTGCAAAGGAGTTTGAGATGAAGGATTTGGGCCTCCTTCATTATTTCCTTGGATTGGAAATATGGCAGTAATAAGGTGAACAGTTTGTGTCTCAAGGAAATTACACTTGAGAGATACTTGGTAAGTTTCACATGCAGGACTGCAAGCCCATGGATACTCCTATTCCAGGAAATTGGAGGAAAGAGGATCCTACATTGGCAGAGGTAGTGGATTCTATTGTCTATCGATAGTTGGTGGGTTCGCTCATGTATTTAGCTAATACGAGACCAGGCATATGCTATGTGGTGAACCAACTTAGTCAAGCGATGGTTAAGCCTACTAAGCTCTTTTGGAAGGCAGGCAAGCATGTCCTGAGATATCTCAGGGGCACATCTGAGTATGGCTTATGGTACAGACACACGGATGAAGTGAAGTTGCATGGCTTCATGGATGCAGATTGGGAAGGCAGCCCGACGGACATAAAGAGCACATCAGGAGGGGTTTTCACTATCGGATCTACAAAAATTTCTTGCTACAACAGGAAACAAATATCTGTTGCACTCAGTTCAGCGGAAGCAGAATACATGGAAACAAGTCAAGTTGCATGTGAGGCTATCTAGATGAGGAAGATCCTTGTCGGTTTGTTCGGTTCTCATTTAGATCCTACAATGATACATTGTGATAATCAGAGTTGCATCAAACTCTAGATTAATCCTATTTTTCATGATAGATCTAAGCATATATATATCTGGTATCATCATATCAGAGATTGTGTGTAGCAGAAGATCATGTTGCTTCAATACATTCCTACGGAAGATCAGGATGCAAATATTCTGACGAAGGCGCTCACCAGGAGAAAATTCGAATACCATAGAGGAAGGATCGGGGTGAAGGATAATCCCTATCTTGTTGAGAGGGAGTGTTGATATTCAACAAGATGATGAGCTTAGTGAAAATTAAGCACCTTCACCAAGTGGGGCCCGCAGGCTATTTTTAGGTGTATGTCTATTTTTAGACATGGTGAGCATATTCTATAAGTAGAAGGAGGCTATTTGTAGATGGTTGATCAAGTTGGAAAAATAGATGCGATTCTATTTTTAGAAGATTGGGCGAAGTCTATTTATAGATCGCTAATCTAAAAATAGATGCATGTCGATTATTATTAGCCCTTAATAATAATCGACAATAAATATCAACTTATTCTCTTGGAGCACTTTATTTCAGTGAACAGATTTGGAAAATCAGTGGGTTGAAGGAATCATGCAATTCCTAGGGTGGTTGGTGACTCATGTATGAAGGACACAGTTATAACTAATAGTGGCAAGTTGTGACAAAGTTGGAAGAGTAGTTATGTGAGCTATTATTTAGTTTAACTCAATTAAGTGAGTTAAACTCAGTTGTGCTAGTTGTATCTAGTTATAACTGAAGATACACTAGTGAGAGTTTAGTGAATTAATTATTTAATTAATTCACAACTAGAGACTCACTTTCAACTGAACAAATACAACAGTTAACTACTTGCATGTCAGTTCCAGTGGAGACCGAGTGGAGAGATAGGTGAAAGGGTGAGATGGACTATCTGTTGTGACTATAGTGATGCATTCAATGAATATACACAGACATTGGAGTTTCCAATGAGGATTGTGCAGTGCAAGTAAGGAAAGATCGAATTCATTCAAAAATCTTCTTTAGCAGGGATTGCGTAGTGGAGGCAGGTTGTCAGGAGGCAAGAAATTGGTGCATAGATATGAAAATTTCTACATGACAATGTGTGACGATTGTTGATTGTACTGAGAGCTTGATGTACTAAGCTTTGTATGAGATTTTTACATGTTCTATTGATATACATAATATATGATAGTTGGGGTTTTTAGCTTTAATCTTTTCCATTAAACAACTGTGTTTATGTGCGATTGATTTTGCTTCATATGTGTTTGCAATTGGCAATTTAATTTCCGCAAAGAATTAAGTGGAAGGATTATATATTTAACATAAGATTAATTTGTGAGATCAAGAGAGTCCGGTAATATACATGCATCTTGTATAATTTCTACAAGTCTAAAGAGAGGGGTGGTGGAAGCAAATTTAATGCTTTCGAAAAAAGGTGTTAGCGAGATGAGCATCATCCCCTAGTTAATCATCGTTCTGGAATTCATCTAACAACATTGTCTCCATGGTAGTCGTATCTCGTAAGTAATCATCCATACCAACCTCCATTTGATTGCCTCCATTTCCAGCTTGTGAATAACTACGATTGCTGTAGTCATTCCTAATTAGTGAATCTGGACATAGAGGGAATTGAATAGGTGGTTGATTCAACCATTCTTGGTATTGTTCCTCTCTGATTTTTTCTCTTAATTCAGCCTTCTCTTGATTTGAAATTTTCGTGGGGTGCAACGGAAGATGGTAGGTAGGTCGTTCATCATAACTAGAATTCTAATAATTTCAAAAGATATATTTGAAAATGATTAGTAAAAAACTATGATATCAACTAGTAATTACGTCGACAATGCATGATTAATTGGTTTGACGTTGAAATAATTACATTAATATACCAAACAATTATTATTACCATCATTGTCCCAGGATTGTGGCTAGAAGATGCAATATTGTTACAATTGGCAGGGTGAAGCAGTTGTCCATTTTCATCTACCAAATGCGCCTTGTCGTATGCTGCTCCTGATAAGAGCTTCTGACATTTTGGAGTTGTTTCAATATTTTTTGCATCTAAACTCGATCCTGAATTTGCATGAACTTGCAAATTTGTATACATTATAAATTTTATTAATCTGATGGACTTTGAGAAATATTATGGAACGAGCTGGATTTTGAAGAATTTTTCATTCGATATAATTATGTTATGTTCTCCCTGCATTTGAGAAAAATCAACAATAAATTTTGGTGTACACACCTATAAGTAATTTTGGTGCCTTAAAAATGGACTTATTGTTATCGGTGCTAATGTACAAATAACCGCACCGGTGCGTTTTAGTTACTGCACATTGGTGCGGTGTTGTTAATCGACGCATCGGTGTCGAATAGCCACAAATAAAAATAAAAAAAAGTGCAACTTTATTTTTTTTAAATGAAAAAAAAACAGTAAATTGAAAAATGGACGGAAAAATATTTTTGAAAATCTATATTCATAAAACAATTCTTTAAATAGTAAACACTTTTCATTATTTCATTATTTTTGCAAAAAAATTCAGGGAGAGATTTGCACGAGACATACTTGGAGCAAGATAGCATGAGAACATTGTGGAGCAGCGAAATACTTTCGAACAAAACTATTTAGACAATCAAAATTCCAAACCTCTAGTGATTAAAACCCTGTAGCATAGAATTTCAAACGATCTGGTGATTAAATTTTATTATTTTTTTACATTTTCTGCAGTGTTTTTTACATAGTAAGTAAGAATTTTAAATTTACTGTTCATTTTCAAAAAATAAAATAAAATAAAAATAAAATAAAAAATCCATTCTTACGTTAAACCCTTGATTCTTTTTGTTTCTGCCCTTAATTCTTCCTATTTCTGTGATTTCAGAACTAGGGCTTTTCATTTTAGATTTATAGGGTTTGTATTGCTATATATATAGGCCTATGACATCTAACCAACAAGATGACTTGCATAGTCGGATCCCAATCCATTTCGACCATTGCGTGAATTTTTAAAAAACAATTTATTTTTAATCGGTGCCCTGTGTAAAACAACACACCCCGGACGTACTGTTTGATTAAAAAAAAATTAAACACACACACACACATATATTTTTAATTATGCGCCATATGTATAATAGAGCACCGGTGCACTATTTGATTATAGTGCACTGCGCACGTACTGTTTGACAAAAACAATTTTTTATTTTATGTCTGTGTTAATCGGTGCACCGTTTAACATACAACGCATCGGTCTCTTTGTTGACAGAGAGCAGCGTATAATGGTCCCCTGTTTTCACGGTGCGTTTATAAGAATATGTCGCACCGCCCCCTCTACGACATCATATGCTACAAACTAACACTAGAGGATTTTTATTAATTTGTCCGTGTTAATCAGTGCGCTGGTTAACATATAACGCACCGGTTTTCCTTGTTAACATAAAGCATCGTACGATGTTTCTACTATTTTGGCGGTGCGTTTATAAGAACACATTGCACCGACGTCATTGCGTACATCATTAAAGACACACCATTTTCTTCATTTTTTTTTTTTTTAACCTGAAAAGTTTATGATTTATTTATAAAATATATTAATGAATGGTATGGTACATGTTTCATATTGATAAAGAAATGGCTGGCAAGAGATCAAGTAACAAAAATATTGATAGCACATCACGAAAAGCAAAAAAGGCAAGTTCTTTGTAAATTCTTTACAAAAATTATTATTTTTGAACTATATGTAAGTTTAACTAATATGTATTGTTTATTGTGTATCACGCAGAGCCACAAAATGACGAAGCTCAATAAGATTATTTTTGATCTAGGACCAGAAGAGCATAAAATCTTGATGGAAAACTTACAAAAGGATGAATCAGGTGAATGAAAAAATACAAGTGATCCAGTATGAATTTTTTTTTTAAATTTTCATTTATAATATACATAAAAATATTAGATAACATGTTTCAAACAATATATTAATTCACATATGTTTAATGTTCTACAGGGACCAACAACTCAGAAAATGAACGTTTTTCTAAGAAAAGAAAAAAAATAGAACATGCAAATGAAAATAAATTGCTCCTTAGCTCATCTGGAGCGGTGTTGGAGGTTAACGAAAAAGGGAAAATTTTTACAAAACTTTGAGGGATCTAGTGGAACGGATGTATAGACATTCTTTCCACTTACAATACAAAAATCAATCCAATGATTCCAAGAACCAAATTTTATCTAAACTACAGGATGAGTTTCCAAAGAATTGGTCAATGAGACATGTGAGACTTTTAATAGCAAAATTGCACAATAACAAAAAAGAAGGAATGAAAAAGTAATATTCCTTAAAAATGTTTTTCTAGAATTATATGTATATATTATTAGAAAGCAATCATTTATAAATATCACTTTTGTTATATTTACTTTTCATATATCGATATAAATATTATATAGTTTATTGTCATGTTGCATTTTCAGGAAGATTATGAAAATCTCAAAGCATGAACAAGCTGATATCAGAAATATGCCAGTAGAAATGTCCAAAAAGGTGTACAAGGAAATGGTCAAAGAAATAGACATAATTGCATCGCACGAGGAGCCATCTCAACAACAACATGCTTCAAATGTAATATGTAATCATTGAATTTTTTTATTAGGTACAATAAATAAACAATTTAGCATTTCAAGTATTTTCTTGCAGAAAAGAAAAGAAAATGGAACCATTCAGCGCATAAAACATGACGACAAGGAAGAAAAGGGTTGATATCTAAGTTTGTGAGTAAGTGTTGCTTCCTTATAACAACTTAACTAGATTTCATATTTGTATATTTTAAGTTGTTTTACAACAATCATCATTGAATGTCTTCAAACAGGTGCTAACATACAAAGAAAAACCATCAGACGAATTAATTGACATTGGGTTAAATATGGGTTGTTAGTATATGTTGGCATATCAAAAATTAATTGGGGAATTTGTAAGCATCTATCAATCTTGTTTTACTTAGCTCCATCTATAATTAATAGAACAAAAAAAAAAATTATATTAAATATATGATTTGTTATGGGGTATAAAACTTGCAAGAAACAAAGTATGGAACTGCGCCAACAAATGAAAGTTTGAAATATGGCATGAAATTTGGTTTTGAAAGAATGTGTATAGTTCATGAGTCAATTGTTGCTATGGTACGTCATTTATTTTCGATTTACATTGATGTATATTATTTAATATTTCAATTTTCATTATTCTCACCAATGTATATATACTCATTATAGTTTATTTTTACGTTTGTAGATGGAAGGTGAAGAAGAAGAAAACAATCAATGCCGTCAACAAAACATTCCTCAAAATAACCCAAGTCATGGAAGTAGCTAGAGCAGTGACATCAGTTCAAGTGAAGAATGATAATCATTATTTTGGATATCAAAGAAAGACGTTGTATTTTTTGAAATATTTGTTTGTGAAATCAGACATTTTGTTTAATGTAATGGACATAGTGTCCCAATTGAAAGACAAAGGGATACCAATAACCGTCCCATTTTGTATGACAAAGAGTGTCTTATTCGTATGTATATAGTAAAATACGTTTTAATTTATTCTATTGCATTATCCATTGTCGTTGTGAAATGTAACACCGCTGGTTAAATATATGGATGATTAAATATTATAATGAAGAGATGTGAAATCTGATGATATGATATAACAAATTACTCTAAACATCACATTCAAATGCACTAATAAAAATTTAATTAATATGAATACTGTTATAAGTTATGTGTCGTATTTTGATGAATAATGAATTTAAAAAAATAATAATAATTATGATATGATATAACAAATTAATCCAAACATCACATTCAAATGCACTAATAAAAAATTAATTGATATGAATATTGTTATAAGATATGTGTCGACTTTTGATGAATAATGAATTGAAAAAAATCACAATAATTGCACTGTCACAGGTTGATGTTTCTAAAAAATACAAAATGAACACCAGTGTGTGTTAGTTACTGTACACCAGTGCGTTTGTATGCTAATGCACATCGGTGCTTTTCTACGACCTATGGGCACCGCACAAATACCAATACCAATTAGAACGCTCGGTGCGTTTGTGCGATACAACACACTGGTGCGTTTATGTGAGACTACTCACTGGAATGTTTCTACAACCTATGGGCACCGCACAAATACCAATACCAATTAGAACGATCGTTGTGTTTGTGTGATACTGCGCGTTGGTGCGTCTGTATAATACTACACAGGTGCATTGATACGACCTATGGGCACCGCACAAATACCAATACCAATTAGAACAACCCCGTGTGTTGTACCACCTACAGTGCACTCAGTGCAATTGTAGACCTTAACGGCCTGGTGCATGCACCTTCGACCGCCCTGAGGCAACTGTCTGGCTAACACATTGCCGAGACGTTTCTAAATGCCCTGGGGCGTCCTAAAATTGTTTTCCGTTCCGGTGCTTGGTAGGTTTACAGTACTGGTGCATTCACTGTAAAACACATCGGTGTATTGACACCTGATTAGTGCACCGATGAGAAAAACATTCGTAATAACCTCCGACCACCCAGTTTTTTTAGTTGTGTTGAAATTCCGTTAGAAGCTCCGCCAAAACCTCCATTACCGAAAACGGATGTTGTAGAAAATGTTTTTTTGACAATTTTGGCCAATTTTATAACACTAAAAACCTCCGTTATAACCTCTGCTAGAGGGTATTTTCCTTGTAGACGAAAAAACTAGATGAAGCATTAAAAGATATTTAGGTGTTAAAAATCGGTCTATGGGTGATTTTTTGTATTTAAGGTAGATGTGTTTACATTGTGGCCTATGCACGTGGCATGATTATTAATGTTGTAACATGATCTCATTGTTATTGATGTGTTAATGGTGTATCATTATTTCATTAATGTGGATGTACTAACATGACATGACTTGTTTTAGCTATAGTCTTATACCAACATCCTTCTAGGAAAAAAATCAAGGTGATAGTATTTACTAGACATGATATCGATTTTTTCTAAATCTAATGGATATGTGTGTTTATGATAGAAAATGAATGTAAAAAATCACAAGAACAACAAAGGGCGGTATAATATAGAACCAACAGACTCGTAAAATAATATCAAAATGGTGCAGTATAGCTCCGATCAATCACAATGCAAATATGAAAAAGAAAGGGTATATGAGGAGGAAAGATCAATTGAACAATGAAGAGGGGTAGACTCTCGTGATTGGATGGACACATTGAGAAGCCCGAGAATAGAGATAAGGAGTTGAAAAGCTGACAATGAGAGGCTTGTCAGAGCACAATAAAAACAAGTTGAAGTCAATGTATTCATACTGCAAAGCCTGTCATATCTGCAAAGGTAGAGGCAAAATGAGTTAGGGATCATCCATAGAGACATGTAAACCCTATTTCGGCAGGAAGAAATAACCAAGGGGTAAAATGAGAGAATATCTAGAAAGAGGCTTCGGTTGTCTAATGAAGACATAACGAAAGGAGGAATTTTGTTGAGCACTCCTAGAAAGAACTTAAGCACCCATTAGTGGAAATATGAGAGTGCTCACAAAACGTCACATTATCGTCACTATTGTAGAAATTTTAATACAATTATGTATTGCTGGATTCTCCTGATCTAACAATTATATGCCATTGTTAAATACATAATCCTTCTACTTAAATCTTTGTGGAAATTTAATCACCAATTGCAAACACATGAAGAAAGATCAATCACACATAACACAAATGTTTTTACCAGGAAAGCATAAATATAAAAACCCCATTATCATATATTATGTATATATCATGGATCATGAAACAATCTCATACAAAACTCTAATCCAAGAGCTCTCAGTACAATATACAATCATCTCACACTATCATACAAAAATTGTCATAAACATGCACCAATTTACTGCCTCCTAACAACTTGCCTCCACTACACAATCCCTGCTGATCACAATCCCTGAATGAATTCAATCTTGCCTTGCCTTGATTGTGAAATCCTCATTGGCATCTCCAATGTGTGTTTGGTTGCACTTGTGCACCCACTATAGTCACAACTGATAGTCAAACTGTCCCTTTCACCTATCTCTCAACTGGGTCTCCACTGGATCTGACATGCATGTAGTTAACAATAGTAAATCTTCAGTTGCATGTGAGATCACTCCATGTGAATTAATTTAATATTTAATTCACCGATCTCTCACTAGTGTATCTTTAGTTACAACTAGTTACAACTAGCACAACTGAGTTTAACTCACTTAACTGAGTTAAACTACTTTACAACTCACATAACTACACATCCAACTCTATTACAACTTTGTATCACTCAGTTACAACGAATTCCACTAACATGTCCCACCAACCAACCTTTGAACTCAAAATTCATTAAGTTAACTGGTTTGCCACATCATTTAACTGAATCAAGTGCTTCAAGAGAATATATTATTATTATTGTCTAATTATTTTGAAGGGCTAACAATAATCGACATGCATTCCACGAAACAACTTTGCACACACATTCCAAAAATAATGCCCATTCATCCATATAATTCACTCAACCATCTATAAATATATTACTACTAAAAATAGACTTTGATCCAAATTCTAAAAATAGAAACATCACCTAAAATAACATACGAGCCCCGCCTAGTGTAGGTGCTTAATTTTCACTAGGATCATCATCTTGTTGAATCTCAACACTCCCTCTCAACAAGAAAGGGATTATCCTTCACCCTAATCCTGACTCTATGGTATTCGAATTTTCTCCTGGTGAGCGCCTTCGTCAGAATATCTGCATCCTGATCTTCCGTAGGAATGTACTGAAGAAACATGATCTTCCGCTGCACACAATATCTGATACGATGATACCGGATATCTATATGCTTAGATCTATCATGAAACACAAGATTAATCGAGAGTTTAATGCAACTATGATTATCATAATGAATCACTGTAGGATCTAAATGAGATCTGAACAAACCGACCAGGATATTCCTCATCTAGATATCCTCACATGCAGCTTGACTTGCTGCCATGTATTCCGCTTCTACCGAATTGAGTGCCACAGATCTTTATTTCCTGCTGTACCAAGAAACAGTTGTAGATCCGATACTGAAAACCCCTCCTGATGTGCTCTTTCTGTCCCTTGGGATGCCTGCCCAATTTGCATCCGTGAAGCCATGCAACTTCACCTCATCCGTCTGTCTATACCATAAGCCATACTCAGATGTGCCCCTAAGATATCTCAGGACATGCTTGCCCGCCTTCCAAAAGAGCTTGGTATGGTTGACCATCTCCTGACTAAGATGGTTCACCGCATAACATATGTCCGATTTCATATTAACTAAATACATGAGCGAACCCACCAACTGTCGATAGACAGTAGCATACATTACCTCTCCAGATGTAGCGTCCTCTTTCATCTAGTTTCATGGAAGAGGAGTATCCATGGGTTTCCAGCCCTCCATGTGAAACTTACTGAGTATCTCCCTTGCATACTTTCCTTGAGACACAAATAATTCATCTTCTCACTGCCATATTTTCAATCCAAGGAAATAGTGAAGGAGGCCCATATCCTTCAGCTTGAACTCCTTTGCAAGGTCCTCCCTACATGATTGTATCAGCTTCTCATCACCAGTCAGTATTAAATCATCAACATAATGAACAATGATTAAAATCTTACCCTCCACCACAATCTGGTATAGGTTTGCATCCGCCTCACTCTTGGTGAAGCCAAGTCCAGTGAAATAGCTGTTGATCTGAGTGTACCAAGCACGGGGTGCTTGCTTCGGCCCATATATCTCTCTCTTTGAGTCTGCATACATGCGAATCACTGCTGAAGATCTCAAATCCTTCAGGCTGCTCAATGTACAATTCTTCCTCAATGATCCCATTAAGGAACACTGTCTTCACATCCATCTGATGGATGCGCCAACCCATCTGCATTGAGAGAGAAAATATTGTCCTTATGGAAGAATATCGTGCAACATGTGCAAAGGTTTCTTCATAATCAATGCCCTCGATCTGTGAGAAGCCCCGGGCCACAAATATTGCCTTATACTTCTCAACACTCCCATCAGCAGCTTGCTTTACCTTGTAGATCCATCTTGAACCTACCACTGATTTATCAACCGGCCTTGGAACAATTTTGAAAGCACTATTTCTGACAATGGAGTCACACTCCACCATTACATCTACCCATGTGGGCTCCTGCACTGCTTCCTGAAAGGAAGATGGCTTTTTCACAATACATTTTCTCATGAGAGCCATGTATCCAGTGAATCGGACAGGAGACTGTCTCTCTCTACGCTGTGAAGTAGGAAATCCTACATTCTGTGCCACATCAAGCTTCAGCCTCTTAGCTTCTGTGGTACACCTTCTGCCAGTTTTGATGTTTGGCTCTGCGTGAGTGGACTCCTCCACTCCATGAACCTCCTCTTATGGCTGATCCACATCTAGAGACTCGTCTTTGGGAACAAGCAGTTCCTCCTCTGCATGCAAGTCTAGCTCCCTCTCAAGCGACAACTTCATGGCTTTCTCCTCATTGAATTTTATATCTTGTCGCACCATAGTCGTTTCAATGTTTGGAAAATACACACGATAATTATGGGGTGTTTCTGTGTACCCTACAAATATCCCTACTTTAGTAGTCGGCTCCAGCTTATTCCTGGAATTCTTGGTCACTTGCACATAAACAGATGATCCAAAAATCTTAAAGTGAGAAACATCAGGATTCTTACCAGTAAAAGCTTCTTCAGGTGTACTCATACCAAGTACTCTATGAGGACAACAATTTTGCACATAAACCGCAGTGTTGCATGCTTCCGCCCACAAGTGCATTGGTAGGCCCTGATCATGCAACATAGCTCGTGTAGCACCCATGATCATTATGTTATTCCTCTCTCCGACCCCATTCTGCTGTGGGTTATGAGGCACTATGAGTTCTCTCTGAATTCCTTCTTTTCTACAGAAGTATTTGAATTCATTCGATATATATTCACCACCATTATCACTCTGTAGAGCCTTCACTTGCTTCCCTGACTCTTTCTCCACTAATTATTTAAACTCACAGAACTTTGAGAATGTTTTATCCTTCTTCTGCATGAAGAAGATCCAACATCTACGAGAATAGTCATCAACCAAAATAACATAATACCTGTGTTTTGTTGTTTAAGCAACCAAGAATGGCCCACACACATCTGTGTGAACTCTCTCCAGGATCACCAAAGCATGGTTCTCCTTTTCATGAAAGGCGGTCTTCACAAAATTACCCATAGTACATCACTTGCACTGATCTATCTGCGCAAGTGTACCCTTGGGAAGTCTAGTAGAAATCTGCTGCAAAATTTTCAGGGCGCCATGGTGAAGATGGCCCAATTGCTTGTGCCATAATTTTTCCTCATGTCGGCTCACCACTTCTTCTGCTTTTCCCACCATTTCCGCGCAACCATCTACCTCTAGCTTGTAGATATTATTGACTCAAATCCCTATCCTCTTGGTTTGACCTATTGTTTTCTATCACGGGAAAGCTTTTCCATCGCTGAAAACAACATCATAACCTCTATCCTCCAACATCACAACTGAGACCAAGTTTTTCTTCAGACCTGGAACATGCATAACATCTTTCAACAGAAATGGTTTACCTGAATCCTGTCAAAGGTAATGGTACCAATGCCAGTCGCACTGTATCGTCAATCGTCGCCCATCTCTATATGCATTTGGAGATCTTTCTCCTCCAAGTAACTAAAAATCTCCTTATCTCCCATCATGTGGAAGGAAGAACCACTATCAAGATACCACACCGATCCCATTGCACTTGAAACCAAGCATGAGATAAAAGAGAAATCAAGTTCAAATTGCGAGGCAAGGGCCTCACTAGCTGCAGCTCCAGCAACCTTCTTATTCTTCTTTTTCTGTGGGCAGTTAGTGGCGAGATGCCCATGTTTGTGACAATGAAAACACTTCACCTTGGACAAATTCAACTTCTTGCCCTTAGCCTTGGATTTTGAATGATATTTATTCCCCTTCCATTTCCTTGCCTTGGAAGCCAAAGCACAATCCTCTTCATCATCACACTTTGATGAAGAGCCATCTCTGGTGTTCCACCTGAACTCCTCTTGCACTAGATCTGACCACATTCATTCCAAATCTGGCAGTGTTTCCCATCCGTTAACAGAGTCTTGATAACTGTGCCAACTCTCAGGAAGTCCCAAGACAACCAAACTCACCAAATCATCATCAACAACCGTGATTCCCACACTCCCTAGTTCATCTCGACATTGAAAAACTTTGTGAGATACTTAGGGATATTGTCGCCCTTCTCCATTTTGATCTTTCTAAGTTTATCCTTCAGCGCCAATTTCCTATGGTCGCTGCTGCTTTGGAAAATATTCGTCAAAGCCTTCCAAATTTCAAATGGAGTGGCTTTCCCATGAAGGCTTGAGACAATATGGTCTCTCACACCTTCCAACATAATCCGTCTCGTCTTCGCTACTTTATTTTGCGAGGCGTCAAGTAATGCAACATCCGTCGAAGTGGGCTTAGGAACATCATTGTCGATGAATTCCTTCAAGCCATTATCTTCAAGTACCGCTTCCATCCTATCCTTCCACGCAATGTAGTTCGAGCTGCCCTCGAGTGCATATTCTGACTGTAAACCATTGAAATCCATTTCGATGTTTACTCAATTGTCGCACCAAGAAATTCTTGTAGCAAATTCGAATTGCTTCCACCAACAAACTCAGCTACTGCTTCAATATTGCAATCTTCTTTGCTTCGATACCATGTAGAAATTTTAATACAATTATGTATTGCCGGATTCTCCTGATCTAACAATTATATGTCACTGTTAAATACAGAATACTTCTACTTAAATCTTTGTGGAAATTTAATCGCCAATTGCAAACACATGAAGAAAGATCAATCACACATAACACAAATGTTGTTATTGGGAAAGCATAAAGCTAAAAACCCCACTATCATATATTATGTATATATCATGGATCATGAAATAATCTCATACAAAACTCTAATCCAAGAGCTCTCAGTACAATATACAATCGTCTCACACTATCATACAAAAATTGGCATAAACATGCACCAATTTACTGCCTCTTGACAACCTGCCTCCACTGCGCAATCCTTGCTGATCACAATCCCTGAATGAATTTGATCTTGCCTTGACTTGACTACGCAATCCTCATTGGCATATCCAATGTGTGTTTGGTTGCACTTGTGCACCCACTATAGTCACAACTAATAGTCAAACTGTCCCTTTCACCTATCTCTCAACTAGGTCTCCACTAGATCTGACATGCATGGAGTTAGCAGTAGTAAATCTTTAGTTGCATGTGAGATCACTCCATGTGAATTAATTTAATATTTAATTCACTGATCTCTCACTAGTGTATCTTTATTTACAACTAGTTACAACTAGCACAACTAAGTTTAACTCACTTAACTGAGTTAAAATACTTTACAACTCACATAACTACACATCCAACTCTGTTACAACTTTGTATCACTCAGTTACAACGAAGTCCACTAGCATGTCCCACCAACCAACCTTTGAACTCAAAATTCCTTTAGTTAACTGGTTTTTCACATCAGTTAACTGAAATCAAGTGCTTCAAGAGAATATATTATTATTTATTGTCTAATTATTGTTAAGGGCTAACAATAATAGACATGCATTCTATTTTTAGACATGCATTCCACGAAACAACTTCGCACATGCATTCCAAAAATAGATGCCCACCCATCCATAGAATTTACTCAACCATTTATAAATAAATTACTGCTAAAAATAGACTTTGGTCCAAATTCCATATCACCTAAAAATAGCCTACGGGCCCCACCTAGTGTAGGTGCTTAATTTTCACTAGGATCATCATCTTGTTGAATCTCAACAACTATCATCATGATGGGAGAATAAGGGAAAGAGAGTATATACCAATGGAGTTTAAAAAGGCTAAGCCTACTATCTTTGATAGTGAAGTGAGGAAATCGTAGGATGTCAAAGCTCGGTTGTTAGGAATTAAGAAGTTCTTCCAAATCCACGATTATTCATAAAACATGAAGGCAAAAGTAGTTACTTTCAGCCTAAGAGGAAAGGCTAATATATTGTGGGAGGAAGAATTGTCAAGGAGTTTGAGGAGTGTTTCGGGAGCAAATATCAATCTAAGAGATACTTCGACAACAAGGAAAAGGAGTTCTATGAGCTCAGACTGAGACAAATGACATATGATGAGTACAACACCAAATTATTAAAGTTGCTAAGGTGTAACAATCCCTGGTTTATTTTCCATTAAATAAATAAGACCAACATCATCAGACATTTATTCCAAGTTGAATGACGGGAAAACATTATAGTGGGCATCACTTGTGGTTAATTAATGGATGTGGAAATTAGCAAAGGCATTGGAAAAGGAAAAGAGGCAAAGAGGCAATACATGGCATTTAATTATGAAAATAAAGGAAAATAAGAGAGAAGGAAGGTGAAGAGACACAAATTTTTATGCAAGGGAAATTAGAGGGAAAATGAAGGAAAAGGAAGAAAAAATAGACATCAATAATAAAAAGGCATCAAAAAAATAGTTTATGGAAAAACTTTGGTCAATTTAGCATGTGGCTCTCTTACACTCTTGCACCCTTAGAGAATTCTGGGAGCATTCTAGCATTCATTTGGATTTTGAGAAAGTGAGCAAGGAAAGCAAGGAAAGCAAGGAAGATAAAGGAGACAGTTGGGTCAATAACTACAACAAGCTTACTTCATAGGTAACATGTTGCATTTGTGATTTACTTGCTAATTTTTGGATGCACGATATATTCATGTGGTTCCTTGGTTATGTGTTGTCATTGACACGGATATTTTTCTAGATTGATAGTGGTTTGATCCTTGCCTTGTTATTTCATGGATAGACATGGTGTAATGGGTTCCTCACTTGGTTTTTATGATTGGTTCTCAGGTTTCCTATGGTTGTGGTTCGGAACAAATTCTCTTGAGCCCTGAAAAAACTTGGGTTCCCTAGAGGTTGTGGGTTGAGTTACTAGTCAATGGAGCTTATGGGTTGGCACAAATTATTTGGAGCCCTAAAACAACTTGAGTTCCCTGGAGGTTGTGGGTTGAGTTACTAGTTCCTAGAGCCTTGGAAAATTTGGGAAGAGACCAATTTTGTTGATGTTAGTGATTTATGGACCATATAGGTGAAATAACTATGCTTGAAGGTTGAGGTGGTTTGGCCTCTGGAAGCCTTGGTTGGTTCTATTCTAGTTTAACCCTTGTGATCCCACATTCATGCTTGGAATGTGGCATGGGTGTGATTGACTGAAAGAGAGATTTGGTTTAGCCCAATATATGGTCGGGTGGTACATAGAAGTCCCTAACTTGGTTGGAATTTTCATTTGTTAATATGAAATATTTTCCTACTGTGATCTATGATCACTTATATTGGTTATTATGGTGATCTTGTCATTGATTGGTCATAGTTTCTATTATGGTTATATGTTTGTTATATGCACGGTTTTATGATGTGCTCTATTTATGGCTATTGTTCATGATTTGATAAGCTACTATATGGGTGATGAATGCATGGGCTAACAAGTGTTATTTCATCTAGCTTGAGAAAGAATTAAACCTTCTTGGTGATTCTCAGATGAAGTTCAGGATTTTATGATCATATATGCATTCATGACCTGTATCTTATGTGTTTACTATCTGTTCGACGGAAATGTATATCTTGCATGAGGCATGTATTGGTCAGGATCTTGATCAAGCTTTGATTATTTAGCATTTTTATCATCATTTTCATGATTCTGGAAAGTTACAGGAAATTTTGGGTAGTCTTATGGAGGTTATCTTAAAAAAGTGGCATAGATCTTGTGACTGCATGCTTTGAAATAAGGAATTTGAGTCACAATTGCATTCAGGAAGGCTTATGGGTATCGTTGGAGCCTCATAACCACATGCACAATGTTTCAAGGGTGCAGCTGGGGTGTAAATCTATTTAAAAGTGTTCCAACTCAGGGATTGATCACTTGGGGTGGTTGGTAGGCTCCTAAGTGATCTGTAGTCTCTGATGGATGTCAGTTTACTTCCAGTTTATAGGCCCCACTTCCATAACTATAATTTGTAGGCCGAGTCATATCACAATGAAACTCATCTCATGTTTACCTTGGAGATCTTTTCAAAGTGGGTAAATGTGGGAGGGGTAGTTTTAGAGGTTGGTATCAGAGAGAGGTTGTAGCACTAGACCTCATGGTAGATGTGATTGTTATGCATGAATGTCAGTTGTTTATGAGTTTATCATGTATGCATGCTAGCTAATTATTGTTATGTATATCATCATATTATTTATGTATGAGTTGATATCCTTGTGAAGTTACATCATGCTAATTTGGATTGATTATGCAGATGAGATAACCTCCCCTAAAATACACTAAGAATACGATTTTGATTATGTCTCTAGTTGGTTTATCTAACATGACATGTTTGCAGGAAAGAGAAGATCAGAGATGAAGAGTAGAATGGTGGACTACAATTCACATGGCTCCCCTTACATGTTTGATGTGAATTCAAAGTAATTTGATAGGTCACTTGAGTAACAAGGAGAATAGTATTCTCCTGATATAGCAAATACACTGAGAAGTTTGAAAGAAAAAATCAGAAGTTGTAAGGCGGATAATAGCAGATTAATTGAGGCACAATAAAGGCCTTTTAGAGATCAATAAAAGCAAACACAGGTTAATGTATTCAACCTTCAAAGCCTTTCAGATTCGCATAATTAGGTACATATAGGGATCAATCATAAATAAGAGGAAGAAATTAATGGGGCATATGGTAGCAGGTCTCGATCAGGATACAGGTTGGACAAATATGATATAGTCATAGGTGGCAGGTCTTTGGATAAACCTGACTAGTGGGATAACACTCATGGATTTTATTCTAGTTCTGGTTCTAAGAGACATCATTGTAATTACATCTAACATCCATATAGGAGGAGTGAGAAGCAGTATTTTCCAGAGGAGTTCAAGAAATCCAAGCCTACTACTTTTGACGGGGATGTGAAGAAATCAGAAGATGCAGAAGCATGGCTACTTGGGATGAAGAAGTTCCTTAGATTGCATGATTATTTAGAATATGAAAGCCAAGATATCTATATTTAGTCTCAAGGGAAAAACATATATTTGGTGGGAAGATGTGAAGTGTGCTAGAGGCATTAGGGTAGAGGAGATGAGTTGGCATGAGTTTAAAAAACTCTTCAGGAAGAAGTACTTGTCTGAGAGATATTATGACGAAAATTACAAGGAATTTTGTGAGTTGAAGATGGGTTCCATGACATATGAAGAGTACATGACTAAGTTTCTCTAGTTGTTGTGGTATGTGCCCTACCTCAAGGATGAGAAGACAAAGGTCCAAAGGTTCATCAGTTATCAGATTGAGTATGATGAGCCTCAACCATTGGAGAAAGTCATCGGGAAGTTGAAGCATTATTATGAGCAGTCAAAGTGCAAGTTTGAGCCTAAGAGGGATTAGAAAGGGAACGAGAAGGCTAAAGGAAAGTGGACAAGGAAAACTTCAGGATGTAGGTGACAAGGAGAACATAGTTGTACAAGAATTTCAATATAGTTGATTGAGGACATGGATTTCAACTTGAGGAGGAGAACAAGGGCGATAGTAGGAAGTCTTTGATGTATTGGACTTTTAATGAAAAGGGTCGTAGGAGCGAGTGCCCCTCACACCAAGGTGGCAAGCCTCAAATTTACAGTGCTCAGGTGGCACATATAGTTGGAGATGTTGGTCAAAGTATTCCTCGGAATTATGCAACAATGGATATCAGATAGGTTTATCATCAGACATCCATTATTGAGATGGAAGGTAAGCTTCATGATCAAGTTGTTTCCATTTTGATTGATCCTGGATTTAATTATAGTTATATCAATCCTGAACTAGTGGATAAGTGTGTCTTGAATAAAGAAGTGCATGTGGAATCTTGGTTGGTGCAATTGGCTACAGGGACCAAGAGAAGAGTTCGTCATTGGGTGAGATTGTGCATTTGAGCTTAATGGTATGCCTACATCAACACATCTAAATGTGATTCCTTTGATAATATATAGTATGCTTTTGGGCATGTATTGGTTGTTCATTCGTGGGACGAAAGTGGACTTCTATGATAAGGCTATTGAGTGTCTGGATGATGACGGGGAAAGGAGAATATTGCAGGGAAAGAAGAACCCTATATCAGTGAGAATTGTTACAACTATGCAAGCAAAGCATAGTAACAAGAAGGGATGTGTATTTTTTTCAATTCATATTTCTAGTGACAAATGGAGGGATGTTGAGGATGAAGAAGTCCTAAAGAGGTATCCTATTTTGTAGCAGTTCCAGGATGTGTTTCTTGTAGAGATTCCAAAGTTTCCTCCTCATAGAGAAGTGGATTTTTCTATTGAGTTGATGTTAGGAGCAACACCAACATCTAAGGCACCTTACAGGATGAGCACTCCAGATTTGGTGGAATTGAAGTTGCAGCTTAAGGAAATGCTTGATAAACGATACATAAGGCCAATTGTGTCACCTTGAGGTGCACCAGTACTAGTTGTAAAGAAGAAGGATAATACTCTCAGGTTGTGCATTGATTATAGGTAGTTGAACAAGGTGACTATCAAGAAAATCCACTACCACAAATTGATGATTTGTTTGATCAACTGAAGTGTAATAGCCCTGAGTTAAAATTTCATGTAATAAATTTAATAAAGGCAAAAATATGACCAGCGTCACGGGACACATATTCCAAGTTAAATATTGGGAAAAACATCCTAGTGAGTGTTGATTTGGTTTATTGTGGCGAAGGCATTGACAGAGGCTTTGAAAAGGAAAGAGAAATTATTTGGAATTTATTTATGAAAATAATGGAAAATAGGATAAAAGGAAGGTGAAAGGTCACAAGTTTTCATGTGAGGAGGAAATTGAAGGAAAATTAAAGAAATTGAAGAAAATATAGGCTTGAATAATAAAAAAGCTTGTGAGGATCAGTTCACAACTTTTGACAGTTCTATGATGGAACTCTCTCTATATTATCTATACTCTCTCATACTATTGAAAAATTAGACCATTCTTTGAGCACTCGAGCATAGGAGAAAGGAAGGCAAAGGAAGGACAAAAAAGCAAATGAAATCAAGGATCAAACAAGGGAATGTTGGATCAAGCAACTTCAATGGAAACACCTGCAGTTATCAGGTTGCATGCATGGTTTCCTTTCTATTTTTGGGATGAATGGTACATGCATGCTTGTATTTGGTTCTCTGGATGTCATTGGCATGTGTTTTTCTAGGTTTTACAGTGGTTTCAACATTGCCTTTCCATTTTTGAATAGACATGGTATGATGGGGTTCTTTTATTTGGTTGAGCTTTGGATTGTCGGATGGTTTTGGAACCAGGTGAGGGGGTCTCAGGAAAATTCCCAAGGGCCTCATAATCCCTTGACTGGATTTGTGGGATTGCAATAAATCCTGAGGGTGGAGATGGGGAAATTCCTCAAGATATTGGTGAAGAAATCTAGAGGCATCCAAGCTTGTTTAGGGCTTAGTAATCCCTTGACCGATTTTGGTGGGATTGCGGTAAAGCTGGGTAGTGTATGTTTTTTTTTGGCCCTAGTAATCCCTTGACCTATAATGGCAAGATTGAGGTAAATCCTGGTTGTGTAGGTTCTTTTTTTGGGCCTAGGAGTCCCTTGACCAGTTTTTGCGGGATTGCGGTAAAGCCTAAGGAAGCCCTAGTTTTTTTGTTGTGAGTCCCACATTCATGTTTGGAATATGGAACGGGGGTGGTTGGCTGAAAGAAAGGTTTGGTTCAACCCAATATATGGTCGGGTGGTACGTGTAAGTCCCTGAATTGGTTAGATTTTGCATATGTTAATAAGAGCTCTTTTCCTCTTGTATTTTATGAGTAAATATACTTGTTATGATGTGGCTTTGATGGATATTTTATCATTGTTATTATTATGGTTTTATGTTGGTTATAAGCATGGTTTTATGACAAATTATAACTATAGATCTTATCATGTTTAAAAATGGTAAATGAATGGTTATTGAATGCATGACCTAAAAAAAATTATTGTAGCTATTGTGAGAGGACATTAGACATTCTTGATGATTCTCAGATAAGTATCATACCCCTATGTTCAGATATGCATTTATGACCTATAGATTACATGCTCTCCATATGTTTAACAATTTGACTGTCATCGTTAGGCATAGTTAGTTCAAGCCCTTGATTAAGTTTTGTGTTATATGCTTTGTCTTTATGTCATTTATTATTTTTGAAAGTCTCATCAAGTTCTAGGAAATGGCCTGGAGACTAGCCCTGAAAAAGTGGCTCAATTTATAGGGTCGCACACTCAAAACTAGGAAATCTAGACTGCAGTCTCTACGAGGTAGGGTTATCCATGCGACTGGAGGCTTACAACCACTGGATTTCCTTGTTATGCAAGCGATTGGAAGACCAAATCACTAAAAAGGTAAGTTAGCTGAGGGTTGGGCACCTAGATTGGTTGTTTAGCTCCTCAGGGCCATGTAATTCTTGAGGAAGGTCAGTAAAGTTTATGTTTTCAATTACACTTCCTTAACTGAACTTAGGAGGTTGAGCCATGTCATAGTAGCTCCCATCTCATGTTTACCCTGACATGCCAGTGAAAGTGAGTAAATGTGGGAGGGGTGGTTACAGATTGGTATCAAATCATGGTTCAATACTTTGACTGGATGGGCAGATTGTGTGTGTCATGCATGCATGTTAATGCCTATATGGTTGTTATGCATGCATTTTCATGGTTATTTTTGTCATGCATGATGTCATGGTATGCAATTGGTGTTATTATGCATGATGTCAGTATATTGATATGATTACGTATATACATGTATTGTGTTAATCTGGATTGATTTTGTAGACCACATAGCCTCCCTTGAACTTCATTGAGGTATTTTTATTATGTTTATATTTTGTTATCTGACATGGTATGTTTGCAGGAAGAAGAGGATCAAATATGACTAGAAAAATGGCAGATTATAGTTCACAAGACTCCCTTATAGATCATATGAGCAGCCAATAGATGAGTACTCTCCAGACCTAGCAAACAGATTAAGAAGCTTGAAGGCATAGATAAGAAGTTGCAGAGTAGATAATGAAAAAATCATTCAGTCACAGGAAAGAATTTTCAAGGCATAGGAGAAACAAGAAGAGGTCAATGCATTTATCCTTCAGAGTTTGTCAAACTTTCAAAAACATGGACAACCACAGATTAGTTATGGACAAGAGGACAATAATAATGGGGCATATGGCAGTAGGTCTCATGGAGGGAACATATAGGATAGAGATGGCACAATCAAAGATGGAATGTTCTTGGATACATATGATAGGAGAGACAGTGGACATGGGTTCTACTCTAGTTTTGGTTCGTACAAGTGTCATGGTAATCATCGCTATCATACTTACAGGAGGAGTGGCACACTATAAGGAAAAGACCCTCTATAGGAGGTTATAAAGGAGGTTTTTACTATTATAAAATTGGCCAAAATTGTAAAAAAAACATTTGCTACAGCATCCGTTTTCGGTAAGGAGGTATTGGCGGAACTTCTAATGGAATTTCAACACAACTAAAAAAAACTAGGCGGCTGGAGGTTGTTACAGATGTTTTTCTCATTGGTTCACGCATCAGGTGTCAACGCACCGGTGCGTTGTACCGTGAACACACCGGTACTGTAAACCTACCAAACATCGGGATGGAAAACAAATTTCGGACGCCCCGGGGCATTTAGAAAAGGCCCAGTGCATGTCAGCCAGCCAGTCCCACCGGGCCAATGGAAGGCGCATGCACCGGGCCGTTAAGGTGTAAAAGCGCACCAGGCCCTGCAGGTGATAAAATGCACCGGGCCGTTAAGGTGTAAAAGCGCACCAGGCCCTGTAGGTGATAAAACGCACCGGGCCGTTAAGTTATAAAAACACACCGACACGTTAAAGGTAAACCACATTGGTGCATGCAACACCTATCAAACCACCCAGGTGGTAGTCGTCAATAAATCGCACTAGTTTTTCTAATTGGTATTGGTATTTGTGTGGTGCCCATAGGTTGTAGAAACGCACCGGCGCCCATTATCAAACAAACACACCAGTGTTCATTTTGTATTTTTTAGAAACATCGACCTGTGACAGTGCAATTATTGTGATTTTTTAAAATTTATTATTCATCAAAAGTCTACACATATCTTATAACTATATTCATATCAATTAAAGTTTTATTGGTGCATTTGAATGTGATTTTTGGATTAGTTTGTTATATCATATCATCAGATTTCACATCTCTTCATTATAATATTTAATCATCCATATATTTAATCAGTGATGTAACATTTCACAGCGACAATGGAGAATGCTATAAAATAAATTAAAACGTATTTTATATTATATATATATATATATATATAAGACACTCTTTGTCATATAAAATGGGACAGTTATTGGTATCCCTCTGTCTTTCAATTGGGACACTATGTCCATTACATTAAACAAAATGTCTGATTTCATATACAAATATTTCAAAAAATACAACGCCTTGCTTTGATATCCAAACATATTGATCACCATTATTTGTTGGAACTGTTGTCACTGCTCAAGCTACTTTCATGACTTGGGTTATTTTGAGGAATGTTTTGTTCACTGTGTTGATTGTTTTCTTCTTCTTCAAGTTCCATCTACAAACGTAAAATAAATTGTAATGAGTGTATATACATTAGTGAGAATAATGAAAATTGCAATATTAAATAATATACATCAATGCAAATAAAAAAGAAATGTACCATAGCAAGAATTGACTCATGACCTATACACATTCTTTCAAAACCAAATTTCATGCCATATTTCAACAATTCATTTGTTGGTGCAGTTCCATACTTTGTTTCCTGCAAGTTTTATACCCCATAACAAATCATATATTTAATATATATATATATATATTTTAAATTATAGACGAAGCTAAGTAAAACAAGATAGATACTTACAAATTCCACAATTAATTTCTGATATGCCAACATATATTGACAACCCATATTTAACTCAAAGTCAATCAATTCGTCTGATGGTTCTTCTTTGTATGTTAACACCTATTTAAATACATTCAATGATGATTGTTGTAAAACAACTTAAAATATACAAAAATGAAATCTAGTTAAGTTGTTATAAGGCAATAACAATTACTCACAAACATATATATCAACCCTTTTCTTCCTTGTCGTCCTGTTTTATGTGCTAAATGGATTTCATTTTCTTTTCTTTTCTACAAGAAAATACTTGAAAATTAATATCTAATGCTAAATTGTTTATTTATTATACCTAATCGAAAAATTCAATGATTACATATTACATTTGAAGCACGTTGTTATTGAGATAGCTCCTCATGCGATGCAATTATGTCCATTTCTTTGACCATCTCCTTGTACACCTTTTTGGACATTTCTACTGGCATATTTCTAATATCAACTCGTTCATGTTTTGAGATTTTCATAATCTTCCTGAAAATGTAGCATGACAATAAACTATTTAATTTTTATATTGATATATGAAAAGTAAATATAACAAAAGTGATATTTATAAATGATTGCTTTCTAGTAATATATAAATATAATTCTAGAAAAACATTTAAAGGAATATTACTTTTTCATTCCTTCTTTTTTGTTGTTGTATGTTTTTGGTATTAAAAATCTGGCATGTCTCATTGACAAATTCTCTGGAAAGTCATCCTGTAGTTTAAATAAAATTTGGTTCTTGGAATCATTGGATTGATTTTTGTATTGTAAATGGAAAGAACGTCTATATATTCGTTCCACTAGATCCCTCAAAGTTTTGTAAAAGTTTTTCCCCCTTTCGTTAACCTCTAGCACCACTCCGGATGAGCTAAGGAGCAATTAATTTTCTTTTGCATGTTCTATTTTTTTTCTTTTTTCTTTTCTTAGAACAACATTCATTTTCTTCGTTTTTGTCCCTGTAGAACATTAAACATATGTGAATTAATAGATTGTTTGAAACATGTTATCTAATATTTTTAAGTATATTATTAATGAAACTTCAAAAAAGAAACTCATATTGGATCGATAGTATTTTTTCATTCACCTTATTCATTCTTCTTCAATTTTTCCATCAATTTTTTGCGCTCTTCTAGTTTTAGGTCAGAAATAATTTTATTGAGCTTCGTCATTTTGTGGCTCTTCATGATAGACAATAAACAATACATATTAGTTAAACTTACATGTAGTTCAAAAATAATAATTTTTGTAAAGAATTTACAAAGAACTTGCCTTTTTTTTTTTCTTTTCTCGATGTGATATCAGTATTTTTGTTACTTGATCTCTTGTCAGCCATTTCTTTATCAATATGAAATCTGTACCATATCATTCATTAATATATTTTATAAACAAATCACAAAATTTTCAGGTAAAAAAAAATCAAGAAAACGGTGGGCCTTTCAAACAGTACGTATCAAAGGCAGTGCGGCATGTTCTTATAAACACACCGCCAAAACAGTGGAAACATCATACGGTGCTCTCTATCAACAAGGAGACTAAGTGTGTTATATGTTAATCGATGCACCGATTAAAATAGAAATAAATTAATAAAATGTTTTTTTTATCAAACAGTACACGGCCAATGCACTATAATAAAATACCCTACTGGTGCGTTATTTTACAGGGCTCAGCAATTAAAAAAATACGTTTTTTTTTAAAATCATGCAAGGGCCGACATGGATTGGGATCCGACTCTACAACTAGTCTCGCGGGTTAGATGGCATACGCCTATATATATTGCAATACAAACCCTATAAATCTAAAATGAAAAGCCCTAATTTTAAAGTCATAGAAACAAGAAGAAGCAAGGGTTTAACATAAGAATTATTATTATTATTATTATTTTTAGCACCGTAAAATTGCATGTGTTAAATCCAACTGAAACTGTCTAAAAAACAATTATTACAGTAAAATTTAACATTTTTACTATACTACAGGGTTTTTGTGCGAATCACCAGATGTTTCAAATTTTGACTTTCTGAATAGTGTTTTTGTTCGAAAGTATTGTGTTGCTCCACAATGCTCTCATGCTCTCTTGCTCCAAGTACATCTCTCGTGCAAATCCCTCCCTGATTTTTTTTGCAAAAATAATGAAATAATGAATAGCTTTTACTATTTAAAGAACTTTTTAATGAAATTAGATTTCCGAAAATAATTTGCCACCCATTTTTCAAATTATTGCTTTTTTTTTCACTTAAAAAAAATAAAGTTGCACTTTTTTTATTTCCAGATATTCGGTGTGTTTTTTAACTAACCGCACCAGTGTAGTTAACTGTACATTGGCACCGATAACAATAAGTCCATTTTTAAGGCACCGGAATTACTTTTAGGTATGGACACCAAAATTTATTGTTGAATTTTCTCAAATGCAAGGAGAAAATCTCATAATTATATCAAATGGAAAATTCTTCAAAATCTAGCTCGTTCCATAATATTTCTCAAATTATATCGCAGAGTTATCCCTACCCATCTCCAGACGTAATATTTACTTCATATTTTATTTATATTTTCATTATCTAATTGAATTTATTTATTTTATCCATGTCAATCAGCTGAATAAAATTAGTGTATACAAATTTGCAAGTTTGTGCAGATTTAGAATCGAATTCAGATGCACAAAATATTCAAACAACTCCAAAACGTCGGAAGCTCTTATCAGGAGCAGCATACCGCACGACGCATTTGGTAGATGAAAATGGACAGCTTCACCCTACCAATTGTAACATTACATATTCTAGCCACTATCATGGGACAATGATGGTAATAATAATTGTTTAGTATATTAATGTAATTATTTCAATGTCAAACCAATTAATCATGCATTTTCGTTGTGCTTACTAATTGATATCATCGATTTTTTACTAATCATGTTCAAATATATTTTTTAAAATTATTAGAATTCTAGTGATGATGAGAGACCTACCTACCATCTTCTATTGCACCCCACGAAAATGTCAAATCGAGAGAAGGTTGAATTAAGAGAAAAAACTCGGAGAGGAACGATACCAATAATGGTGAATCAACCACCTATTCAATTCCCACTACGTCTAGATTCACCAATTAGGAATGACTACAATAATAATAATTCTTCACAAATTGGCAATGGAGGCAATGAAATATAGGTTGGTATGGATGATTAATTAAGGGATATGAATACCATGGAGACAATGTTGTTAGATTCATTCCATAACAATGATTAGTTAGGGGATGATTTTCATATCGCAGATACCTTTTTCGAAAGCCTTAAATTTGCTTCCACCACCCCTCTCTTTGAACCTGGTGGTCAGTCAAAGTCTACCCCGTTGGGGACAACAATGTTACTGTATAACTTGAAAGCAAAATTTGGCTTGTCCAATGCATGTTTCTCATAAATTTTGAGGTAATTGACCATCAAGTCCTCCCTTATATTTTGAGAAAAATAATCACGCAATAAACATTACAAATGGTTAATTTTATGAACGTTAATAATAATATCGGCATTAATGTACATTTAATATTTTCCATGACCAATTACAAGTTATTCAAAGATAAGGTTCTTCCCAGTGATAATGTCTTGCCCGGTAGCTGCGAAGAGGCAAAGAAATTATTGAAAATGTTGGGTGTTGAGTACATATCATATCATGCATGTCCAAATGATTGTATTCTATATAGAGGAGAATATGTAGACAAAGAGATATGTCTGAAATGTGGGCATGACAAGTATGATAAATAAAAAAAGTAGGGTAAATCACGTGGTCCTCCTTTCAAGATATTGAGGCGCATGCCTATAATCCCAAGGATTCAAAGGCTCTTTCGTTGCAAAGAACTAGCTATGTTGCAGGGATGGCATGCCTCACACAGAAGTGAGTTGGGAGTTATGTGAATCCCAACAGATTCAATAGACATGAAGCATGTAGAGGATACATGGCCTGAAAAATTAAAGGATGAAGAAGTCTATGACTCAGCATAGCCATGGATGGCATAAACCCATATTCCCTCCAGAACACCAACTATTCTGTTTGGCATGTAGTAGTGATCAATAAAAATATCCCCCCATGGTTGTTCGTGAAGAATGAACATCTTATGTTGGCTCTCATAGTCCCTGTTAGAAGACAAGTGAAGAATATGGATGTCTACTTACAACCATTGCTAGATGAATTGAAGGAATTATGGTATGGGATAAATGTATACGATGTATCAAGACCCATTGTAGTAGAGAGGAGTTTTACTATTATGGCATATGTGCTTACACAACACATGATTATCCAGGATTAGGGGTTTTCTCTGGTAAATTACATGTTTATTGATTTGTTTATATATGTAATGATATTCTTTCACATATTAGTTATTTAATTCGTTGTAATTGTTCTGATCTTCATGATATTCTTTAACGTGCCATGCAAATTGTATACAATAATTTCACAGGTCTTGTAACAAAAGGATATTTTGGATGTAAATGTTGTGGACCTTCTCTAAAAGCTAGATGGTCCAACGACCTATGAAAGCCAGTGTATGACTGCTCCAGGGTATTCCTCCCAGAAGAAGACCCTTACAGAAGAGCAACATCCGATTTCAATGGTAAACGAGAGAGAACCCAAAGGCCTCCAATAACGACACCAGTTGAATGGATTAGAGAATATGTGAGAGAGAGAAGGAGAAGGAGTTCGTAGAAATGTTCGATTCAAATGGGGAGCCTATGTTCGACGATCCAGAATTCTTCAACACCTATGTTGAGAAATTTCCCATTGGGATGAAAAGGAAATCTATCTTTTATAACCTCCCATATTGGGAGCATCTTAAGATTACCCACTTATTAGATCCCATGCATATATTTAAAAATGTTTCATCTTATTTATGGAGGAAAATATCATAAAAAAAAAGTGACACATTGACTGTTAGGAAAGATCTTATTACTTCAAAAACTATAAAGAAACGTTGGCCAAGACGATTAGAAAGTACATGATCAAAGGCAAGAGTTGGTCCCTCTAATTGGTATTTCAAAGAAGGTGATGTCCCATGGATTTTAAAAATAGATGATCTTTCTTTGGCAAAGGAAGTTACAATGGGTGCGAGGGTGCCATCTTCGTACGGGTCTTCACTACGGCTCTGCTTCACCGTGGATAACCATTTGTTGGGGTCTAAATCGCATGACCATTTGAATCTTCTAAGAGTATGTATAATGTCAAAAGCATGATTTTATTATTTGTTATATTAATTAATTTTATCCCATGCAGGGATAATAAAACATAACAAATTTTGTACATTATTGCATGTGTTTATAACTTTGCAGTGTCATTATCCTTTGTTCGTGCGTGGGTGTGTGAAACATGAATTCCCCTAAGATATAGTACATGCCATATCTAAATTATATGCATTTGTATGTTGGATCACGCCAAAGGAGATTCATGTGGCTAGCATTCCACGGTGGCATCAAGAGATAGTTGAGATTGCTTGTATGTTTGAGAAGGAATTGTCGACGAGTTTCATGGACTTGCAGGTTCATCCTCTAATCCCCCTAGTAGATGAGGTTGAATTAGTTAGGGTGGTTTTTTGTCGTTGGATGTTATACTTAGAGAGGTACATGAAGAAATTCAAAGGTTTTGTTCGACAAAGGGAAAAACCCGAGGGGTATATGGCAGAGGGCTACATATCATATGAGTCTTTCTATTATGCCAGTGAGTATATCAAGTGGATCAACAACATACGAGGTGCGGTGATTTAGGACGATGAAAGGGATGAAGACAAAAGAGAATGGAAGCTGCTCCAAATGAATGGAAAAAGGTGCTTGATAAAGAGTAAGTGAGTTATAATTTTTCAAATTTACATAAAATAAATATTCATGTTGAACTTAGACATAATGTATATTTTGATCGCATATGTACTATATGTCAGTTTGATTTCATCAACGAATGTAGAAATTAAAGCAATCAATAAATTCCTTATTTACAATTCCGAAGTGAAATAACCATGGGTCGCATTGTACGAACAAAAGAGGATGAAATGCAATAATGACAGGAAAGAATTTAGACGGTTGAATGATATAAGTGTGCCTTATCCCGATCATTTAAAAGAAAATGTGCCAATTATATGCCCCAATATTTGGGTTGCTGACCAAGTCAGAGAGAAATACAGTGCAACCGGTCGTTACCCATGTGCTGAAGAGGATGCGCTAAATGTAGGGATTGGTTGCACCCACTCTCGGTAATAATATATTTATGTACATTTTAAACTTAATAATGCATCTTTGAAATTTAATTACATCTATATTTCATATTTTAATAATTGGGTTATTATAAGACACATGACACTATGATTTTTAAAAAAAATTTTATAGGTGAATTTGTTCTCATCTATGTGGGCATATGGACACAATTTTCACACAGAAAAAGTCGATGATGGACACATGACACAAGACTGTGGAGTGGAAGTCGAGTTCGATCAATCTAGTCAAGCTATCCACCATGATCAAAACCTAGTACGAGGGACGTTAGGTTACGTTGGAAAGATACAAGAGATCATTGAAGTGGATTTCTCTTATTTCTAGTTTGTTATTTTTAGGTGCAAGTGGTGGGACACCTTTGATCGGAATAATGTAAACACTACTACATTTGGCGGAAATTCTGACACTTGGTTCCGATGCTTTTGACCAAATGTCGGAAATTTCCCCAAATTTTTTCCATCCCGCCCGAAATCGTCGCTATACCGACGTTTATAGAAAAGTGTCGCAATACCAACACTTAGACAAAGTGTCGCAATTGCGACGTTTGGAGGAAGACGTCGCAATTGCGACACTATGGCCCAAAACATCGCTATTGTGATGGATGCCTCCAAACTTCGCAAGTATGACACAACGTCTAAGTTTCGCAATTGCGACGTTTGGAGGTAGTTGTCCCAGTAGCGACGCTTTTTCCGCCGTCGGTATAACGACATTTATATGCGCGCTACATAAAAATATGAAACTTATATGCGCGCTACATAAAAATACGAAACTTATATGTGTGCTACATAAAAATACGAAACTTATATGCGCGCTACATAAAAATACAAAACTTATATGCACGCTACATAAAAATGATTTTATTGTTTTGTATCCGTCACAATAGCTACATTAACGTCTGATATCACGCGCGCATTCGCCCTCCGCCCTTGCAGAACAACATTCACCCTCAGCATTCGCCCTCAGCTCTTGCAGAACAACATTTGTCCTCAGCATTCGCCCTCAGCGTTCACCCTCAGCTCTTGCAGAACAACATTCGCCCTCAGCTCTTGCAAAATGGTAAGTTCTTACTGCAGGCCCTTCCTCCTATAGTAGGGTTGACTGTATTTGGGTTTTTTTGGTCAATTCTATTGGATTGTGTTAGGCTGTATGGTTCTCTCTAGATGTCAAGAATCAAGATTCAATACCCTCTATTATCTTCATCACCCAATACAAGATTTAAATTTTTCCCAAAGAAACGCTTATTAATTTGGCAACCATTATTTCTCCCTACTTTAAAAACCCTACATTTAAATGAAAACAAGCATTGCATTTCAACTCCAAAAATCTATTAGTGTTTAAATGTACATGTTTGCTACATTAACGTCTGATATCACATGCGCATTCGCCCTTCGCTCTTGCAGAACAGCATTCACCCTCAGCATTCTCCCTCAGCTCTTGCAAAACAACATTCGCCCTCAGCTCTTGCAGAACAACATTCACCCTAAGCTCTTGCAGAACAACATTTTCCCTGCATTTACCCTCAGCTCTTGTAGAACAACATTCGCCCTGCATTCGCCCTCAGCTCTTGCAGAACAACATTCGCCCTCAGCTCTTGCAAAATGGTAAGTTCTTACTGCAGGCCCTTACTCCTATAGTAGGGTTGACTCTATCTGGGTTTTTTTGGTCAATTCCATTGGATTGTGTTAGGCTGTAGGGTTCTCTCTAGATGTCAAGAATCAAGATTAAATACCCTCTATTATCTTCATCACCCAATACAATATTTAAATTTTTCCCAAAGAAACGCTTATTAATTTGGCAGCCATTATTTCTCCCTGCTTTAAAAACCCTACATTTAAATGAAAACAAACATTGCATTTCAACTACAAAAATCTATTAGTGTTCAAATGTACATGTGTGCATCACTTGTGTAGGGTATTCCTTTTCCACTTTCACATTATCCAAGAATGTGTGCGGTATAGTTCATATTTTTTGTGATTTAGATTATCTTGAAAAAGGAAAGGTAAATTATTTCCCATGGAAAAAGAAGGTTTTCCCTTTTATAGGTTGTTTGGACTTACGTGGAAAAATTTATGGTATGCCTTTCATATTATGTAGTTTAAATTTGAATTAACAGATTATTCTACATGAAAATATAATTACCTATGTGATGTCCTTAATCACTAATTAAAATTATAGGGTTTCAATTTCCTAGACTCTAACTCATCTGATGCTAAATTCTAGGTTCTCATTGGTGGATCACTCTTCCATTGATTTCCTTTCCCTTTGGATCTTGTCATACTTTAAAAGTCATCAATGATACATATATTATTTCAGGTATCCCAAAAGGCTTTATAGTAGAACATATTGTGAAGTTTCTTTACACTTGAGGATTCTTTTTAGAACTGCAACGCGGTCTATGCTATCGAGTTATATACCAAGCAACTTGTCATTAATAACCACACTATGAGGTAGGTTCAACCAGTTTGAACTTGTTGGGACATAGCATATGAATTTGTGTGATGAGTCCATATCCCAGGTCTATTATGGTGACAAAAGTGAAGACACGTAATGATAGTTATTATGTTAACATTACTAGAAACATTTTCGAAATTATCCATGCTATCAAGATGTCAAAATTCCAGGCATTAGGTGTCAATACTCATAGCTAATAGATAATAATAATAATATAAAAAAATCACAACTTTATTCTTGAAATATGATTGTTACACATTGGTAACCTAGTTCATGATTTACTATCACCCAAAGACTGCAAAACAAACTTAAAATATAAATTAAACCAACATGAGAATCCAACTAAGGGTTTCTCGACAAAATCATGCCATAACCTGGCATTTTGAAACCCAAATTTGAATCCATCATAAGTAATACAGTGCAAACTCAGATTGATTTTCAATGCATGTTTGCATGCTACACTTATTCTCTGTCTAGATATAATTTTTTAAATGGAACCATTAGTCAAGCCCACAGTCCTTTTTATGTGAAAAATTTCAGCTCTATTTGAGCTCTGTTTTGCTCCACCACCTCCATAAAAATATGCAAACATATATCATGATCTTGGAATTCCATTACATATGTATGTGCCAATGTTCCATAATCATGCCCCATCATCAATTTAAGAAATTTCCATTGAATATCAAATTATGGAGGGGGGGAACTTTTTGCTACAACATTTGGCTCAAAATCAGGGACCATCTCCGTATGAGGTGAATGAGAACTATAGATATTTGAAGAAGTATATTAGTGCCTTTTCCTCTGGCCATGGAGTCATATACAGTCATCCATCACAAAAATTTGTATTTGTTCATTCTCACCTTGAAATTTGCAAAAATTCATGCCCTAATTGAAACGACACTAAATTTGAAAGATATAATAAAAATGCAAGCTAGAAGTGCCCTATTAATACAAAGGGAAAACCTTCCTACCTACCCTACCTGAGATAAATTTTGATTGAATAGGAAACATGATATTTCCTATGGAGTTGATCCAACAACTTGTTAAATGTATGGGACTAAATCATGCATTTGATTTTCAGGGAAACATGCGCATGAAGAGAAAAAGTGTAGAATTAATGGAAAATCCATACATGCCACTTATAAAAACTACACCGAAAGGTCAAAAAATACTTAAGGCCTTAACTTAATTTGAATCCAAAAATGACAAAACAGGATTAGTGAAAACACGAGAGTGGTGTGGGTGAACGACATAAATAAAAAGTGAAGATACCTTTCCCCAAGATGCCTTTGTCACCGTTGTATGAAAACATGTTTTCCTTTCCCTTTATACATGCAAGTGAATGCATTATAGGTATGGTGTTTTCCCAGAATAGGAGAAGCATACTTAAATATATCATTCGTGGAGTGAATGTTTCCTTGACCCAGAACCTCATAGAAACTTATCATTGAATTTGATGTTGGGATGGGATTGTAAAGATAACAACCTCTTCATTCCTACAAACTAGATTCCTTCCTGGAGTTAGGACACAGAGTATTGAATCAAAGTTGTAGTTTCTAACTTCTTGTATTGGTTCATCAATTTTGAAATTCAGACATTGCATGTCTTCATTGCTTCATGTTTGAATAATTTGCATCATATCGTACAATAGGAAATTAGGAATTATGATTATTATTACTTTATGGATCTGTCAAGTTACTTTTAAGTTTGCATGGTTTAGTGTGAAATTATTCTAGTGTGCCCCTAGGCCCAGGTGAAGGAATGCCAAGGACTGAGAACCCTAGTTTTTAAATGGTATTATTTCTTATACCCCAAAACCCCTCAACATCACTTCTTATTAGTTCTTAACAATAGTGTTGTAAACAATTTGAGAATTGATATAGCAAAATCTCGCACTTCTCAAGATAAAGTCCTAAAGCTAAAGTGTGATACCATTTGTAATTCAATAGCCCCATTGTCACCTCACCAACCTCTTTTCACTTCGGGCTAGCTCTCCTCCAACTCAAGGGGGGTTCTCCCTAGTAGATGTTAGGGATATAATGGCCCAACCAAACCAAGTCAAGAGCCCCATAACTCTCTATGTTTACTACTATCAATCAAAATATTGAACAATAGGGTCAGACATGCATCCTGAAGATAAAATTGCCAGGGTATTTTTGGGTAATTTCAAAGGGAAAGTCCCCAAACACATATAATCAAGGAATTATAACGTGATTTCAAACATCAAATATCAAAAAAATTGTTTAAAGGATATTGAAAGGAAAAAGGTGATGGAAGATAGAAAGTGCCTTACTTAAATGCTCTAAGGATTTTTCAATAGTTGCTCCAAAAGCTTCACTTCAAGGCCCTTCAAGATCGTCTCCAACAATGTTATACCATCAGCTTCAACAATGTTGCTCCAAAAATGTCCTCAAGGTCTTCACAACAAGTTTACTAGAAGTTGCTCCAACAATATATTCAATAAAGTCTTCATTGTCAACTCGTCTCTTGTTTGGGTGCCTTAATGTGCAATGACATGTTTCCAGGACTGAATTCAATGCAAGGCATATTTGAAACTCTAACTCTGTCTTCCGGTGTCTTATTAGAAATTATTTCAGTTTTCATTTTTGTGTTTTCAAGTTAGATATTGTTTTCAAGTTTTTACATTTATAATTTTATTGCAATGTGGCAGACTGATCAGAGCAGTGCAGGAACAACCCCGAGACAGGATGATCGCGGAAAGAGGCCAGCGGAAGAACATGTAAAGTGCCGGCATTGCTCTATCTTTAGGTATTTTAGTTATTTACATAATTGAAATAATATTAATTTTGTTCAAATATGCAGACACCTAGCCATGGTACGCTTGATGATTCCCTCTTTGAGGAAGAGCTTTCTTCATCCCTATCTCCAGTGTTCTTGTTGCAAAAAAAGGCATGAGATGCAAGGTTGGAATTTAATACTTTGATAGACGCGCCTCAAACACCTGAAACAGAAGAGAGGATAAAACATCTTATGAGCCAGCTAGAAAGATATCAGGTAATAATAAAAAGTCAAAAGGATATTTTTTTTGTTCTGCATGAGATGAATTGTGATAGTTTTATTTTTAATTTTTACATTGACTAAACTAACAAAAAGTTCTTTTGTATGTAGCGTTTTCTGGCATTTGCTGAACCCGGTGTTGGTGGTAGTGGGACACAAGGGCAAGAGATTTCCCAACAACCCTCTCGTACACCTTCTACTCCTTTAGGTACTAGCCAAGAAACACACCCTGCCCAAGCAGACACCCAGCCAACTGCTGAACGTGTTGGCAATGATGAGGCTGATATGGCCAACTACATTATTGTGTTTCCTGGAGCTACATGTGTCAGCTCCACGGGGACCATTAATGGCACGTTGTTGGTGAACGATGAAGGTGTCCCTATAAAGCATGTACAACTCCCAGGTAAATTTTAATATTTTAACTATTTCATGTACTTTATCTAAAACATATTTATCATGATTTTTATTTTTAAATTAATGATAATATATATATATATATATATATATATATATATATATATTATTTTATTTTATTATTATTATTATTATTTTTTTCTGTGTAGGAAACAATGAGTTCTACAGGTTTCTGGAGAGCCATGCGTTGGTAATTTTTGGCCCAACCATACGCACAGGGTGGAATTCCTAGAATTCCAACCAGAAAAAAGAACTTCTAGATTATTTAGAAGCCCTTTTTGGGGTCGACACATTTGACAGAACAACGGTGGCTCGGGTAGCCAGCAAATATTTGAAATATACCAGGGACACCTATAGGACGCAATTGCAATTTAACCCTAGATATGAGCGTCCTCTCGCAGTTCCAGAGAGTGAGTGGAGAGCACTCATCCATGACGGAAAATAGAAAAGGGCAAAGAAAGAAGGAAAAATGCCAACTGGACCCGCAAGGTAATTTACAACTTTAATTCAATAGCTTTAATTTTCTCCATGTCTAAAATAAAAGTGTGCTACGTCATATCTGACTTCAATTTTGTTGATGCTAGGTTTCCTGACACCTCAAAGGCAACCAAAGCTAGGATTGAGAAAAAGGGCCATCACAAGCTAGGCCAGGGCGACTACTTGAAATTAGCTGCAAGAATTGTAATTAAGTAGCTAAACATCTTATAATTAATTGTATCGCCTTCCAACGTTTTTGTAATCCTATCAAATATGATTAAAAATACACAATCATATGTAATGTAGTGTGATGAATTCGGAACCGAAAATACAGAGGAAGATAAAAATATCGCTTTCCATTTCGGCTATCAAGCTGTAGTTGAACGTCGCAGAAGCTTGGGGCAGGTCCCAAGATCCAAAATGCCTAATAAGGTAAAACATTAACCTTTCAATATGTTTGTTTTCGTCCATAAATTTAATGTATAACAACTTTGTTTAAATCAGGGGAGCAACACTACCGACGAGGCAAATAACCCAGTTTTAGAGCCAGATGTAGATGATCCTCACGTGCAACCTGATCATTGTAGTGGGGACCAGGCCGACAATGCTACTATCAGTGAGGGCCGTGACGGTAATTAATTTCCACTTATAAGTTTTTCTACTTATACCTTGATGGTTGTCCTTATAACATTTTTTGTTTAAATGACAGATAATGTTTCCCTTGAGGATCTTACCACCAGAGAGGAAGACAGGGCAACAGTCCCAACGGCGACAACTGGTGCACTAGGTAAATAATCTCATTGCAAATTTTTTTATTAATATTACCGAACTAGTTCAATGATATTTAAAAACTGACAATTAAAATTTAATATTATCTGTTTTTGTAGGCGATGCCCCGTCACTGGATGAGACCAGACATCGTGACTACGCAACTAGGTCAGCGGCGACAACTCGTGCACCAGGTAAATAATCTCATTGCAATTTTTTTTATTAATATTACCGAACTAGTTCAATGATATTTAAAAGCTGACAATTAAAATTTAATATTATCTGTTTTTGTAGGCGATGCCCCGTCACTGGATGAGACCGGACATCGTGATTACACAACTAGGTCAGCGGTGACAACTGGTGCACCAGGTAAATAATCTCATTGCAATTTTTTTTTTATTAATATTACCGAACTAGTTCAATGATATTTAAAAACTGACAATTAAAATTTAATATTATCTGTTTTTTTAGGCGATGCCCAGTCACTGGATGAGACCAGACATCGTGACTACGCAACTAGGTCAGTAGTGCGGGTCGAAAGGCACGAAATAGGAGCAGAGCATGATGATATTGATGATGTAATTAGGAGCTTTAGAAATAGGAAGAAGAAAAAGAAAATTCGATAATGTAAAATATTGTATTATTATAAGACAAACGTTACCATACTTGGAACGTTTTTTGCGTTATATAAAAAAACTCATTTATCATACTATTTTTATGTCAAGCATTAATTGCAATGTTTCCTTGCATACTTTTTGTTGAATTGTTTTTTATTAGTTATTGAATATTTTTTTTTATGCTCATGAAAGTAAAAAATGAAATATAGATTGGGTATTGGGGAATTGAGAGTGATGTGAGGGTGGGGGGAGGGGCCATAAGAGCTTCCACCTTCACGTGGTTGGCCCTGTTTAGTAGAGAATAATTTATTGGAGCGATTTAATCTTGGAGCAAACCTCCCTCGATCCAGCGTAGCAACAAAAAAAGTCACTGTTGACTTAGTTGCTACTCTTTCAGATCGTGGGAGGCTTGTTCCAAGTTCATGCGACTCCAATAAATTGTTCTTGAAACGAAGAGGAGCTTATTGAGGTATGTTTTGACATTTTCAACATATGTTCTAACATTATCATAAGAATGCATCTTAGAGTAAAAAATACTACATCAATTACTTGTATTTATTGTATAGATAATGATGGATTTTGATTGACTTGGCGGTGCAGGTACAAATCCTCTTGCATCATGAGCAATACAACTTGTCAACCAGGGTCATGTCCAGGATATTTTTGCTTGTGCGCTTGACCAGGTTCGTAATGTCACATTTTGTAAGTTCCTTTACGGTTCATAATTCAATATTAAGCTTGTTCATGATTATTATCTAGGTTTTTTGTATGTGTTTTTTCATCTATTTGATTGTAAGCAACTCTGCATGTTTCCTGTTGTTCACTATGATTTCTCCCATTAACACTCCCAGGATGAATCCGAATTTATTGTTATATATGTTGCTTTATTGTTACTATGATTTCTCCATTTACGATTTCATAGGTTACATCATGTAAAGTTGTCAATCTCAGGTTGGTGATGAGCTTTAGTTCTCCAGATTTGGGGCTTTTCTGATATTTTCTCCCTCATGTCATTCCTGCATCACCTCGTTGTTTAAGCATGCCAATTTTCTACCACTTGTACCAATTGGCACATGTCAATCTCTGAGTGGTGCCACATTTCACCTATTTTCAGTGAGAGTTTAGGGTTTCTCTAACATAGCTTCAGAAATCCGATTCAGTGCCTGCTTGAATATTGTCACATAATACTCATGGTTTGGATTGATGAGCATTTTCTGAATGGTTGGCTGATTCATAAGAACCACCCATATAGTCATCTTGAGATATTTCAGAAGTTTTCTCAGGTTTCCTTTTTCATCGTTTCTAGTGGGTGGGATGGTGTGAGGTGATCCATCAATACTGGTGCTCTTGTAGTAGGGAATTTGTTTTTGGGGATATAAAGGATAATTTTATGTAGATATCCCATTGGATGCATTCATAGATGGGAACGAGAGGTCAAGAATTTAAATTAAAAATATGCAACCTCTGGCATGGCAACCTGAAGGCCGCGAGAGACACTGGTTAAACATTGTTTTGTGCTGGCCTTAATATAGTCGTGATTTCTTTCTATTATCTTAATGCAAATATATAGTTCGGTCTCATTAAAATGAGGATTGTGGTTGTATTTCTCTTTGGTTGTTTCTCTCTTAATGCTCCAGAAGTTGCCAAAAGTTGCGATAGTTTTTTAGTTTGCCTATTACAACTTAAAAGTGGTTTTTAGCAATGGGAGTCATGTTTTTTAAGGTTCATACTAATATGAAGATCTTGTAATTCTATATTCAGCATAAGAGAAGATGGCCTCTTCTTTGGGCGGTATGACAACAATTGCCACATCTACCTCATTGGGTAACAATGGAAAGGGGAAGAAGTTGGGTGCGATGTTTGATAATTATGGCAGACAATTGTCTTCTCTTTCAGTTTTTTCACCCATTTCCTTTAATCGCTCAAGCAGAAGAGGGACTCTGAGATTACGCGACAGAGAGAAGGTAGTTAATGCAAGAGCTATGGAAAAGGAGTTGTACTTCAACAAGGATGGCTCAGTGACAAAAAAATTGCAGGTCAGAGAAAAAATTATGTTTAAAGGAAGGTCACCTGCACGTGAAACTTCACTGCGGTGGATCTTTCCTTGTCCACTTATATTCGATTTTAATGTGTTATTTTAATTTTTCATGGAGGTTTTTTTTGGCATATGGTCTAGCATTCAATTGCACACTTACTGAAAGCATTGTCAATTTGTCTTGCAGGCGGTGTGAACAAACTTGCTAATCTTGTTGGAGTCACCCTTGGGGCGAAGGGAAAAATGTTGTCTTGGAGAGCAAGCATGGTTCTCCGAAAATAGTTAATGATGGTGTGACAATAGCTAAGGAGGTAATTTGTAGATGTGTGCTCTGGTTTTCTTTTTAATGTTGTATTGTATTAGCTCCCCCTCTTAAATGTCTTAGATTTGGTAGGCATAATTTGAAAACTCAAAGGTGAAAGTAAACATATTTGTTACCCAATGGTCTACTTGGCCTATGGACTAGCCACATTAGAGTAATGCATAAAGCTTTTCACAACAATAAAAGGAAATGGTTATGGCTGAGTCAAATTTTATTGTTATTGATAGTGTAATGAAATGTATCTCAATGCTATGGTTTTGGCCTTTTTATTGGTTGAATTAGAGGACCCAGTTGAAAATATTGGGGCCAAGTAGGCTGGTTTTCCTTTTTGCTGATGGTTTGGTGTATCTAATTGAATTAGTTTCCTAAGGTATTTTTGGTTTCAAACTCCTTTTCATTTTTCATACAGTATTGGCCTTGTGGAATACATTTGATTGTGTGGTCTTGTTAGATCTACAACATTTGTAGTTGTTTAGTCTTATGGCCGAGGTGCACTTTTATTATGGAAATAGTTGATGCAATATTGTCCTTTAATCCTTACTGCAGGGTAGCATGTTGAGAAGTTTCTTGTGAAACATTTGGTATTCAAAATGACACTTGATCCTATACAGCATCATGCACTTGACTTCAAAATTCATATTCAAAGTGTGCTAGAAAATTCTTGCAAAATTTCAAATATTTATGTTGTTTTAAACCATTATATTTTTCATGTATTGGATGTTGAAAATGTGAAAAAGACTTTGGTATGAAACCAACTGGTGAATAATTTCCAGCAAAACAACCACTTCCAAGACATGATTTAGAAGTAGAACATATGTACTTATGAAGCATAGAAAGATATCCTTGATGCATTGTCGATGTTTGGCTAGGGTTATTTTTGGAGAAAATAACTCCTTATTCCTAGAATAGTGATCTTCAATACAAGTAAATGCCAGAGAAGAGAGATCATCGTGTGACGCAACAAAACTGAAATTGGACCCCTAAGGAGAGCTGGTGTGTCTACAATCGCTCTGTCAACATTTTCCCTTGGTTTACCCCGTTCTTTTCCTCCAGCCTGAGTCTTAATTGACTTCTTCTTTCTTTGGGTTTATTTATCAAATTCATAGAAATTCGTAGAATTTTATAAATAAATACTATCCACAATGCTTGGACTTTAATTTATATTCCCGACTTTATATTATCTCCAAGCCTTATAACCAATGTTTAACTTTCAACACTTTTATTTATACTCCACGTTTCTTTTTAAATAAATAACTTGTAATGAACTTTCGGTTCGGCTCTATATTTCACCACCCAGCCTTACAACAATCACGCTCCAGACTTATGCTAATTATCCGCCAATCGTTTAATTAAACAATTTCATTATACTCCAACCCCACCTATATATATCAATAACCAATCAAACACTTGTATCGTACCTGGCTATCCTCCGCACACCTTAGTTAACCTCTGGGCAAGTTCAACGTGCGACCATCGTCCGATGGCCCTTCTCCAAATCAACGACTCTTGGAAATTTCGCTCGGCTTCCAACGTCGGGCTTTAACGTGCGATGGCGCGGGTTAAATGGTGGTTTTCCGGGGGTCACTTCGCCACGTGTCGCATTCCCTATGGAATCGGTCGCGAATAGGAAATATCGCCTACTTCGCAAAAGCGGTGCGATATGGGCAACCCGCTTTTGTGATTCCGCTCGTGGTTTTGGTACAGGGCTTGACCACGGGTGCAAGTCTGGTTCTTCTATCCTTTTGTTTGTTAACTCATGTCCAATCCTCGGGTCAGGTTCCGAAAGCACAACAATTTTGTCTCTTTATTAAGCGGGATTTTTATATTTGAACAGTGTTCACGACCCCGGTTCTCTACAAAGACCTCGCCTTCGGGTGGGGTGAGTTCACAGGGTTATCCAACGATTTACGGGAATTCAAAGACAGAAGAATGGAATTATCAGTACCCAATCGCCTCACAGTTAAACAATTATTCACAATTAGCAGTTTGAGATAATTCAATGGCAACTAAGCTTGGAAATCATTTAATTGGAAACAATTGTTCACACACAGAGGTTTATTGCAGAAATCCCCTCTCTACTCTCCTCTTCCCTCTCTACTTTTATTCATCCTAGGAATTAAAATTTATATACATAACATATGGCTCTTTGGTTCCTCTGAGAGGACCATTCTAGAAATCAAAAGGTCTAATTATAATAATTCAACTAATTGAAACTGTTCAACTCCTACAACTCTAACTAGTCTAAGTAATACAGTCAGCTGAGGTATTGACACCTAGCTGTTACAACTCAAATGTTTTCGAACCCTCCTAGCCACAATATGTGGACAAAAACTCCTACATTGCTGGCTAGTGCCTAATGCCCCTGCATCATCATCTGACATAAACCTATTAACAAAAGTGAACAGGGAATGATTATTAATTATGGCATACTAAGTTGCTTTTCTAAAGAGTAACATTGCAGATAACCTTAAAAAAATTTGTTAACTATTTTTGTTTGACCATTTGATTGTGTTTGATATGTAGAAATCATGGCAGCTAGTGTTTCTCCACTCATATTAAATAATCATTTCCAAAAGTTTCTTGTTACTATTACTTTAGGAAAACCATGAAGACTATGAATTTCTTTCACGAACACTTCTGCCACTTGGCTTGTTGTTTATGTACTTTGAGCTCTACAAAAAAATCTACAAAATTTGTCTATATAAATGACCACAAAAATGTAACACTTACCTTTATATTTCAGTAACCCTGTAATAAAGTCTATTGATATATCTTCTAGTCTTTGAATATGTATGTGGAATGGTTGAAGTAACCTTAGAGATTTTACTATCTCTCTTTTATTTATTATGCAAACCTGACCTTCTCTTACAAAATTTTGAATGTCTTTCTTCATTCCTTCCAAAAATATTTTTTTTGATCCTTTGAGATGTTTTAAGGAACCCTGTGTCCTACCATCAGAGAGACATGGGACTCCCTTAATATTTTTTTATTCAAATATGCTTGCGTGCATAAAAATATTCTACATTTGCACCAAAATATATCTCTCTTTCACTCCCAATGCTCCATAGAGTTCATCCCATCCTTTATAAATTTTAGTTTTTGTTTAGTACTATTGTCATTTTTCCGTTATGGCAAGCTTCTTCTAGCCACCTAGGAATAGAAAATGTAATTGGATATAAATTTGAGGCCTCTTCTATTTTAGAAAGAGCATCATGTACTAAATTTTCCTTACCCTTTTTTTAGATTATCTCAAAATTAAAACTTTGCATTTTTTCTCCTCATTTTTGTTAATCTTCCAATGAAATCCATAGCTTCAAAAAATACTTTATGCTATCATGGTATATCTTGACTTTAAAGTACCTCCCAATGATATACTATCCCCATTTTTTATTGCATGTAATATTGCTTCCATTTATCTTTCATACGTAGATTTCACCAAATATTTTCTTTGAATTCCTTGCTTTTAAAAGCCAATGATATCCCTTATTGTGTTAATGTTACGTAAATTCCTTATCCTAGTGCCTCACACTCTACTATGAATGTTTTACCAAAAGTAGGTGCAACCGATGTTGGTGTAGAAGACATGGCATCCATTAAAAGAGAGAATGCCAAAGTAGCCTCATCATTCCATATAAATGATATTTTCTTCAAGAGATATGTGAGTGGACTTGAAATGCATGCATAATTCTTAACAAATGATCAATCATATCATGTAAGTCTAAAAAATCTTCTAAGAACCTTGATTTTCTTAGGAATAGGTCATTTTGTAATAGCTTGCATCTTTTGAGGCTTCAACTTCACTCCTTCCTTTAAAACAATATGAACCAAATACTCGAATTCTTATTTCCCAAAAGCACATTTGGATATTTTTACATAAAAATGAATGTTCTCAATAATTTATATAACTTTTCCACATGTTTAGTGTGGTATTCCCATGATTTATTATAAATATGTGTATTATCAAAGAAAACCAACACAAATTTTATAAGATGGGATCAAACAAAATTGTTCTTAAGTCGAGCCCGCCGGACTTCAAACGATGATAAACCATAATTCAAACCAAATTCGCGTTCCAAAATAGCTTGCTGACATCGGCCAATTTTGTGACGCGAAAACCAAATGAATTCCGCCCTAATATTTTTCGGGTCCGAAGTTGGGCTGGCGTACGGAGGGAGAGTTGTGACGTGAATTTCTTATCAAATTCGCCCTAATCTTTTTCGGGTCCGGATTTCCACTGCGTGAGCAGCCCAAACAAAGATCTGCTCCAATCAATTTCTGCCACGTTTCCTCAATAAAAACTTGCCCTGCTCTCGGCTGTGGGTGCAGTCGATGGTGTTTAAGGCGATGGGACATGGATGTGGCGATTTCATATCAATCGCATTAAGATTTAACGTTGTTCAATTAAATTCCAAGGTTTTCACATAAAATCGCATTAAATTTTAACACTGTTCAAGATCGGACCTCCACTCCCGTTAGCAATTCTGCATGCTCCAATATGATCTGGCCTTCGGCTCTCATTAATGATCAGAGATTAATTATGACGATCGTCCTTTGATTGCATTGCATTGATAAAATGGCATTTCGCTATGGTTTTTCAGACGAGCCGGTTGCTGGGTTACACTGCCTGCTCACTGTGACGAGAAGGAGAAGTGGCCAGCTGAACTGCTGCGTAGAACTTGCTGCATATCTTCATTTCTCTCGGTCTGATCCTTGTCTGTCTTCCTCTGTTTCTTGGAATTCTGCTTCTCTGTCTCCTCTTGTGTCCACTACTAGTGAGACTGCACCCATGCCTCGCGTGCGTCAAAGGATGCGTTGCCATAGGGGGAGCACTAGAGGTCAACTCCTGCGCGCTCCCTCCAGCCCCTCAACCGAGTTGTCTTTCGGCCAGTCCAGTGATTATGCAGGTCGCTATCCAAATACTAGGAGTGGGCGGGGTTGGGTTGTAGGATCTGGCCACCATATGGATTCCCCTGCTCCTCGTTTACCCACCGCTAGTTCACCTTCTCCCACGACGCGCACTGTGCAATTTTCCTTTAATTGCTCTCTCAACCGCCCACGAATTACAGCTTCAGTCACTGTGGTTTTCCGCGAGGAGGCCCAAATGGAGGAAAAATGCACCCGTCCGGCGGGTCTAAGCTCGGAAAAAGCCGGCCAGCATTTGGGCCTTCAGGAGGGGAGCCGTGGCATGAATGTGGAGGTAGCACTTAGCGATCTTGGACCTTCTGAAGGATGGTGCCGAATCGTCGAGGAGCCGGAGGAGTAGTTTGGTTAATTTGTTTTTCTTGCTTTGCGGGCCACTTAATTGGGCTGCTTTTAGATTATTTTACTGTGCTGGACCTTTGTAATATTTTTGAATTCTGTAAATTAAACGTTCAAGACTGGTTTCCCTGTATGAGGGCAGTCTTCTTAATTTTTTGATTTTTTGATGACAAATTTTCCATGAGTCTGGGAAATGTTTTTGACTTCAGTGTAATTTTATTCCCACTGTTAATAGATTAACTTTACTTAGAAAAAAAAATGTTGCCTTGTTTCTATTTTAAACCTGTTTTTTGAAATACAGAGCCATGTTTATATGGTCTACGTATTATACTCTTTCTCTGTATATCTAGTATAGGAACCTTTTTTCTATGAACAGGGTGGATGTTGTAGCGGGCTACTAATGGAAACAAGCGAGCCTGAACCTTACATCTCGGATGCAACAGATGGTTACCAATTTTGGAATCAAGTGAGGCTGATCTTACAAGCGAGCCTGGGTTTCTGTAGATGGTTATCACACTCCTCACATGATTAGCGTTTTTCTCTGTTCAAGGATTTTGGGTACTTTAATTTGTATTTGGAACAATGGACGTCGGTACTCTATCTGTTGCTTTACTATTCTACATACTGCTATTTCACTTTCTTATAGATGCCTCGGGCATATTTGGATGCTTTCTCAGATTGACGATAATCTCCATGTGGACCGTTACTGGGTTTTATATCAAGTCCCTGTATGTGACATGGGGTATTTTTCTATCACTGTCTGGGGTGGGACTTCCACTTTTCTGGATGGATATTTGGGTTCCAATATTCGGATGTGAAAATGTAATGACTTCATGGACTGTTTTACTTCATATAATATATTCAAAACAACGTTTTTTCTCTTGTGAAAAAAAAATGATTAATGTTTATCACTCTGCCTTCAAAAATAGCGATGCTGGTCTATGTTGCTGGTTTATTGATATGGTCTCATGGTCTTTTTATATTTGGGACATATCACACTCCTCACATGATTAGCGTTTTTCTCTGTTCAAGGATTTTGGGTACTTTAATTTGTATTTGGAACAATGGATGTTGGTACTCTATCTATTGCTTTACTATTCTACATACTGCTATTTCACTTTCTTATAGATGCATCGGGCATATTTGGATGCTTTCTCAGATTGTCGATAATCTCCATGTGGACCGTTACTGGGTTTTATATCAAGTCCCTGTATGTGACATGGGGTATTTTTCTATCACTGTCTGGGGTGGGACTTCCACTTTTCTGGATGGATATTTGCATTCCAATCTTCAAATGTGAAATTGTAATGACTTCATGGACTGTTTTACTTCATATAATATATTAAAAACAACGTTTTTTCTCTTGTGAAAAAAAAATGATTAATGTTTATCACTCTGCCTTCAAAACTAGTGATGCTAGTCTATGTTGCTGGTTTATTGATATGGTCCAATGGTCTTTTTATATTTTGGACATATCACACTCCTCACATGATTAGCGTTTTTCTCTGTTCAAGGATTTTGGGTACTTTAATTTGTATTTGGAACAATGGACATCGGTACTCTATCTGTTGTTTTACTATTCTACATACTCTATTTCACTTTCTTATAGATGCCTTGGGCATATTTGGATGCTTTCTCAGATTTGTCGATAATCTCCATGTGGACCGTTACTGGGTTTTATATCAAGTCCCTGTATGTGACATGGGGTATTTTTCTATCATTGTCTGGGGTGGGACTTCCACTTTCTGGATGGATATTTGGGTTCCAATCTTCAGATGTGAAAATGTAATGACTTCATGGACTGTTTTACTTCATATAATATATTCAAAACAACGTTTTTTCTCTTGTGAAAAAAAAATGATTAATGTTTATCACTCTGCCTTCAAAACTAGCTATGTTGGTCTATGTTGCTGGTTTATTGATATGGTCTGATGGTATTTTTATATTTTGGACATATCACACTCACATGATTAGCGTTTTTTTCTGTTCAAGGATTTTGGGTACTTTAATTTGTATTTGGAACAATGGACGTCGGTACTCTATCTGTTGCTTTACTATTCTACATACTGCTATTTCACTTTATTATAGATGCCCCGGGCATATTTGGATGCTTTCTCAGATTGTCAATAATCTCCATGTGGATCGTTACTGGGTTTTATATCATGTCCATTTATGTGACATGGGGTATTTTTCTATCATTGTCTGGGGTGGGACTTCCAATTTTCTGGATGGATATTTGGGTTCCAATCTTCAGATGTGAAAATGTAATGACTTCATGGACTGTTTTACTTCATATAAAATATTCAAAACAAAATTTTTCCTCTTTTAAAGTTTCATTTAAAAAATAAAATAAAAAACTGAACCTTCCGTTGCTATACCGACGCCTTGTAAGCGTCGGAATTGCGATAGATTAGAAACGTCGGAAGAGCGACAGTATAAAAACGTCGAACGAGCGACGTTCAAAACGTCAGACCACATTTCGTCGGAATTGCGACCATTTATAAACGTCGGAAGAGCGACGTCCAAAACGTCGCGCCACATTTCGTTGGAATTGTGACAGTTTACAACCGTCGGAAGAGCGATGTCCAAAACATCGGACCACATTGCATCGGAATTGCGACAGTTTACAAACGTCGGAAGAGCGACGTTCAAAACGTCGGACCACATTTCTTCGTAATTGTGACAGTTTACAAACATCGGAAGAGCGACGTTCAAAACGTCGGACCACATTTCGTCAAAAGTGCGACAGTTTACAAAGGTCGGAAGTGCGACGGATTGGGAAACGTCGGAAGAGTGACACTTGTTTGGAAGCGAAGGAAAAGGTGTCGATAGTGCGACACTTTTTAATTGCGTCGGAACTGCGACGGCATGGTAAACCACGTTTTTCCCGCCCTCGAATTGTCGCTCTTGCGACGACTATGTGTTGGAATAGCAACGAATTCGCCGTCGGAATTTCCGCCAAATTTTCTAGTGAAAGGAAGATCGGGATAGTAGGCTGATATGTATCAACTCTAGAAAGATGTGGGATGAAGCTAAGGAGCCCTATGTTTTCCCAAACACTGCAACCATGTGTTTTTTTACCTAGATGTGTTGGATAGGGATTGGTGGTTCATATTGAGACATGACCCTAGATCAAAACATATTTTTGAGAACAATAGTGTTATCACAACAAGCGAGTTGGAAGACAATGAGGGTGATCATGAGAACCGAGAGTGATATGGTACATGTGCTATTTCATCATTTATACTTTTTAAGATGGATTTTTATAAACAAGAGGACTTATTTACCTTAGAACCAAGACTCTTTTTTTCAAAACATTATAATATGTATTTTGAATTAATTGGTTTGCATTGTGTTAATGTTAAAATCATTTCACTTCATAATTTGCAATTATATTGATCTCGAAAACAATGGCATACTATATAAAGTACTTTTTTTTATAATGTCAATTCCTAAAATAATACAACTACTTAATTGCTTTAAATGTGTGTGAATGATATCTTCAAAATGTATACTGTTATTTTTGGTATGTAAGATCATAATAAAATAATTATAATTTTAAAGATGAATTTATTTGCATTATTTTCTAAACTTTATTATGTTACAAAAATTCATATTATTCTAGATTTATTATTTTACAATTATTTATATTCATGCAAATTTACAATTTTACAATTTTACAATTGTGGTAATTTAACAATATTTACGGTATACATTTTACTTACGGTAGTTTTGGTTCAAAATTGACAATTAATTTACAATTTTACAAATTTACAAATTTTAATAAAATTGAATGATGACAATACATACAATTACATTTGCAATTTTACAATTTCACAATACAATTACAATTTTAAAAATATTTTACATACAATTACAATTACAATTTTACAATTTTACATACAATTACAATTATAATCATTTCACAATACAACTACAATTACAATTAAAATTTTACAAATATTTTACATACAATTACAATCACAATTAATTACAATTACATTTTTAGAATTTTACAAATTTACAAGTTTTACAATTTTAATAAAATTAAATCATGACATGAATACATACAATTACAATTACAATTTTACAATTTCACAATACAATTACTTACAATTACAATTACAATTTTACATACAATTAAAATTAAAATTTCAATTACAATCACAACATAATATTTAATAAATATCATGATTTAATATTAAAAATAAACATAACGATAATGAGAACCATCGTACAAACATCATATTCGACTAAAATACACATTCAAATTCGCTAACATCATCTAATCATCGTGATCATGATCATCTAACAAAACACAAGCATTGTATAACATCATCACAACACAAACATCAAATATACATCTCATGTCAAATAATTGCTATAACATACACATCTATCTGCAAACACATTAAATGAACATATCTAACATGACCTAACAATATACGTACATCATGATGAACATCAACATGTAAATTAAGTACATCAACATGAACATAAAATATGTGGACCATGTATATATATATATAATGTAAAAAATATACAATTGTAATATAATTGCATATAAATGTCAAATATCTGGTGGTACATCAATACTAGTATTAGTCGAGGCCTGCTCAGTCGATGGTGCAGTCTGCTCAGGAACTGCCTGCTGATGACTCGTCGATGGAGTAGCTTGCTTAGTGGATGGTGTGGCCTGCTCAAGCTTAGGTGCCAGATCAGGACTAGGTGTCTGCTGAGATGGTGCATATTTCTCACACGATGCTTGCTGATCAGGACTGGATGCTGGCTGCTCATCGTGATCTCCGCCATGAGGTGAAGGGGGAGGAGGTGGAGTACTATAATGATGATCACTCCCCTGATGATCATGATCATCAGATGAGGTGATGCTCTGTTGTGCATCTCCATGGTGCCTACCCCTCTTAGCCTGTACCAGTGCTCTAAAAGATCCAACGATATGACGCATGAGAGTCAACATATCGCAGGGCATGCCTCTCCAGAGCTGTGTGAGCCTACGATTAGCATGAATATCTGTGATCATAGCTGGGTGGACTCCCTCCTGAACTAGCAGTTGATAGATTTTGTCGCCCAAATCCATCATAAATAGGGTGTCCGGCCTATGCCTCACCCCCGTAGGTATCTGTGCTCAATCAAGTGCAGGTTTGTCACCCTGATCCTCTGCCTCTGCCATCTCCTCGTCAACATCTACACCTGGATCATTCAGTGGAGGTGGAATCTCATCCCCAATGAATGTCCCAATATCTAAAAAATATATAGTACACAACAATAATTAGACATTTTCATTAAACAATTTAATAAAACAATTTAAAGAACGTTTTAGAATAAATTTGATAATTATAATTAATTAATTAAGGCAATAAAATGAAACTCTATTAATTTAAAGAAAACACTAATATTACCTCTCGTATACGGTGGCTCATCCTGTATGAAGAGGATGTTGTTACACCCTTGTTAACACCGGAAAATCGTACAACAGAAAACGACATCAAGTAATGTTGAGCCCAAGGATTAACAGGACAGGGATACATTATGGAATCAAAAATATTAAGAATCTCTAAGGTTTGGAGCAATTCAAGATTGAACTAGTCATAAATGCTCGAATGCGCGTTTTTTCCTTCGAGAAGAGCGCCTTCTGCGCACACTGGAGCCCGATAAGCACACATTCCTAGAAATGGAAAAAAGTCCCTTTCCGGGACCACAAGCAAGCAAATGACAGTTTCTCCTTATGTGAAAGCCACCTAAGGACATCACCAGCACCTCCTTAGGCCTTGTGTGAGCACAAAAAATCATATTTAAGCCCACAATGGAATATTTCCCCTCCCTTGGGTCACTATCTACCATGTACCAAGGGACGAAAGGAGGTTTGAAAGCTCACCTATATAAACCCTCAAAGAGATGAACAATGTGTGATCACAAGGTTATGTTGGCCAAAGTTGCCTAAGCAACACCAGCTGTTTGTGTGAACCAAGGAGCAGGAGCTGAAGAAGAGGACTCAATTGTTGGCCACCCAACAATTTCAGTCCATTTCAGCAGAGAGAGAGAGTTGAACTGCGTCAGAAGGCAGAACTTGAAGGACAAACATCCTTGCGTTGGGTCCTAGAGCCTCCGCCTAGGCCCTTCGGCAAGTGGGTAAGATTTGTATTCATTCCAAGCATTCAATGAGAAGAAGGCCATCGAGCCATTGTTTACCTTGTTATTGTTTGGAACTCTCTATTTAGCTTCTTTTTGTGTTTTTAGTTTTACTTTTTAACAGAGCATACTTAAGTGTATTACTTCATTTTAAGTCTTATACTTCTGAGCTCCCCCCAGATACTTCCTGTTACTTATGGTTTAGAGAAAAGACCACATTCTCTATATGCGTGCGATTTCGTACACCCATGTGTCGAATCCACCACAACAGGATTGGCGACTCCATTGACGTGTTTCAAGTTTATGTGGTTGTGCCATTGTTTGCAGGAGACCCTTAGTCTATGCTAGAGTGGAGATGACAGTCCTCTGACCCATCTTGCAGTCCCTAGATTCACTGAGGTAACAGACTGAAGAAGGCAGCTCCTAATTTTTTTTACTTGCAGGAATTTTGCGCACTGTTTTTACACATAGACGTGCAGGGCACACGTTCAGGAGTGACCTGTGTGTAGGAAGGCGCACCCATTAGAAGGTTTTGCGTGAAAATTGCAGAGAGATTTTTTCTCCCTATCTGCTGCATTTTTTCTACTTGTAAGTGTGTTGGGAAGCCCCTAATGTATCTTCCAACACCTGTGTTGATACCCCACAGCTTCTTAAAACTGATTTTTGTTGCTTTTGGTAGGCATTTAGTTAGTTTTCATTTAAGTTGGTTTTTTGCAAAAAGTGTTCACATAGTTTAAGTAGGGGGCGAATTAACCATTTCTTTCCGAACAATTTATGTTTTTTGCAAATTTTTGTAGGCACACTTAGTCTAACTAGTCCCAGTAAGTGGCTCATGACCACACATGCATAAGCTAGTGTAGAAATTTTTTAGTTTAAATTTCAATTTTTGCATTTAAGAAATTGCGGGACTAGGATTGAATCGCAAGTTAGAGCGAGTAATCTCTGTTGTCTTTGCGCCATTGGGTGACCCTAGAAAAGCATATGAACAATCTACATTTTTGATTCACCATCTCCCTTTAGTCACTCACATAGACTAATTAGGAGGTTTTGGAAGTGGCCCATTATCTGCAAATGATTTTTATTTGAGCAAGGAACAACATCACATAGTTTAATTAGGGGACTTTTGTAACGGATAACCGATATCCATATGTTCAAATTATGATATTTTTCACCATATGCTCACACACATACACCCACTAAGAAAATAAAACCACCTAAAAATAACTTAAACCAACTCATTAAACTCTCCCCACAGGGGCCACAAGAGAAATTATAGTTTAAGTTAGGATCAAGGGGGTAGGCATCCAATAAGCCGCCTTGATTACGCTTCATATTTGAAACATAGAAGTTGCGTTTTTAGGGAGCTTAAAATCCACCTATCAGCCCATAGAAAAGAAAACCCAAGCGCAACAGAGAACCAATTCAGAGGGGGTTAGGCTTAGGCGCAGTGCGTGCGGTACCAGTTGGGGCTACCTGACCTGTCTGATATTCGGTACTGTTAGCTGACTACCAAGAAGCCTAAGATTCGAACACTCACGTGGGATGGTGGTTCTTAGTGGCCAAAACTAGGGCATCCTTTACCCTATAGGTGACAGTGCAGGCAAGCGCCAGACCCTCTACCCTTACCTTGGTTGATTCTCTTCGGCTGACTGGGGGCATTACCAGTTCTTTCGGGACATTGTGCCAGCACTCGCAAGAAATCCTCTCAAGGCCCAGTTACTTTTGAGAGTGTGAGGACATTACTAGCTCTTCTAGGTTTTTGAATATCACGCGCAAACAAAAAAAACCATTTTTTTCTTGATTGATCACATAGATTAAATTAAAGAAAAATCATTTCATTTTCACTTTGTTTTATGTATGTGGCCATAGATTTGTCGTGATCATAGACTCAATCCCCTCAAATTTTTTTTCCAAAACCTAACTTGGACGACCCTCAAATGGTTCCAACGGAACCTCGTCAGTCCAGGCATCTTTTGGACCTCCCCCCACTAACTGGAGGGGTTCCAGGTCTTTTGCCATTTAGGTGTCAAAGACAGAACGTTGCCGTAGTGGTTGGTTCCTCCTTTCTTGGAGAAACCTTAATTGGGAGCCCTAGTCGGTCTCCCAACACCACACCGCACATCACTCCCCCCTCGTCCCCTAGGGGGAAGAAGAGTGCATCCCATATGGGAAGCCAGCTGAATTCATAACCGGGTATGTCACAGACTAACCCTCGTTCTAACTAGAACTTCGTGTCTTCACACGTTGCCATGGCGTCAACCTCTCAGTCACCCTTCTTAGTGGCATTAAATCTACCAGATTTAACCAAGCTCACCAATGACCCCATCGCACACGACCCCAATTAGCCTCCCATGCCCACAAAGCTCCCTTCAGACATACCAAAGTTTGAGGACAAGCAAGTAGAAGACCCAGGGAATCATATAATGACCTTTCACCTGTGGTATTGATCGAATAGCATCATTGACGATACTATTCGATTGAGGCTGTTTCAACACACTCTCACAGGAGTGGCTGCAAAATGGTACGTCGAGCAACCCCCTAATTCACACAGAACCTTTAGCGCCCTCGCTACTGCGTTCCTCACTTACTTTCAGTTACCCATTCACCATGACTCAGGAATGGAATTACTGACTCATTTCAAACAATCTCCCTCTACCCACATTTCTGAACATCTCCACGAGTGGAGACGACATCGTAGTTTATGCAAAGGTCAACTCGAGACCGAGTCCTTTTAGATTTATTCTTGAAAACTCTGAAAACAGAGATTTCAAAGGATGTGGCGCAACGTAACCCCACATCCGAAGAGGACGCAATCAATAAAGCCCATCAACTTGAATTGATTTATACACAATCAGGGTACATATACAATATCCTGCATAACGCCCCGCGCCTGCAATCTTATCAAGAATTTCCAGGTGCGTTGAAATATGCAGATAGACTTATTGGGTCAATGACCCAAGGGTACCTAGGCAGCAGCAGTCAGAATCCCGGCTACACACATGGGTCTACCCAGAACATGTCTCAACTCGGATTTCAAAGTCATCATATGCAACAACAAAATTTGACTAATGGGGTGCCAGTGCATCACCATGGAGGACCTTACCCTCCAGTCGGGGGGACCCAGTACGCAGGAAGAAAAACTGACGGAAGAACTCCCCCCCAATATCTAGGTGAAAATATGGAACATCAGTATGCTTAGTCCCAAGCACATAACCCACCAACACAAAACAATGCACAGGTGAACTTTGTGCAGTTGTCCCAAGATCAACCACACCAGTATGATCAGGAGAATCACCCTCCCAATGTGGTCAAAAGAAAGGTAAAAAACAAACCCAAACGGAACCCTGGACAGGGGGGCAGCAATCAACAACGCCCACCGCGACCCCGGCCTGGAGATAAATTCAACTGGAACCAGAACCAGGAGCCAAGCAATGCTCAAAAGCAAGGAAAAAGGCCACCTCTACAAACAAACCATTCTTGTTCGATATGTGGTGAGTACAGGCACTATACTCACCACTGTCCCGAACTACCTGAGCTTAAAAATCTTCAGAGTAACCGAGGACAAGGAGGATCTTCCCAGATAACTGCAGTCATGCAAGAACCCTTCCCCCATCAAGGAACGGTTAGAAATCAGCAGAAAACCCGAACGATTCCGAGAAAAACAACCATGAAATTTACATGGCTGGGGAAGAAATGTTTTTTCAAACCTGGAATTGTAACTACGACACCCCACTAGACGCTGGTATGTCAGGGGCTAGTATATCCGCGGTGACTGCACCTTTGACCATTCCAAATATTCCTTTGCAACCATTGCCAAAAATGGTTAAAGGGCCTAATAGGCGAGTAGGTAACTATTCCAAAGCAGCCCACAATTACAACATCGTAGATGATTTAGCCCAGTCACCTATTGCCATGTCCGCTTTGGAGGTACTACAATTGTGCCCGAAGCAGCGGAAAGCCCTACTTTCCACCTTAGGCGCTATCGACCCCGCCGACATGCGCATGATGGCTTTTGATTTAGACAAAGCCACCCCTAGGCTTCCCTCCATGGTCGCCTTCCAGATACCAGTATCGATACAGAATATCACTATTCACTGATGTGTCATTGACGAGGGTGCATCTACATGCATCATGTCAAAGAATGTATGGCAGAAGTTAGGAGCCCCAAAACTCAAACCTTCCGTCATCACTCTCAGGGCATACGAAGGTCAACCCTCGACCCCCATCGGTGTCTTCCAAAATGTACCAATCTGCTTAGCCAGAAAAACGGTTCACATAGACATCGAAGTCTTGGATGCTCACTTGGACTACAATATACTCCTTGGGTGGAGTTACATGTACGCCATGTCTACCATAGCATCCTCCATTTTCCGCATCATGATGTTCCCCCACGAGGATCGAATCTTTACAATAGACCAGCTGACACACACTGAAAAGCATCCTTTGACCAATACAGATATGGTTCTACCTTATGTAGACACAACCACTGATGGTATTTTACGGTATCAATAATATGGCCCTGGCTAATTCAAACTGTCGTCTGTCCTAGGCTCATTCCTAGGAGATCCTCCTATTATCCCTGATGTATCACCCGATGCCACAGGGGCCCCGGTGTGCATGATGTCCACATCAAGCACTGAGGTTAGTCAGGACACGGACTCAAGTAGTAATGACACCGATGCATCAGCTATTGTAGCCTCCATAGTCTATGCCGCCTCCCAAACTCCTTTCCTATACCCACCTCCTGGCTTCACCTCCCAGCAGGTCTTGGCAACACTGGTACTTCCCAACATATCGTTGGCATTCCCAATGTGGTATCTCGTTCCCCCTCCAGGAACGCCAGCTACCAACGTTAATGCACTTGGGTTACAACCCCTTGGTCTCGAGGAGCCCCAACCTACCCAAGTAGCAGCCGAAACCGCTCCCGCAAGGGAAATCCCCACTGCGAAACCAGCGACCACGATAAAGAAAATTGCCAAGAAAGGAAAGAAAGTGGTGACCCCCACCATACAAAGGGAGTCATCAGCTTGCGCTATATGTGATGTCACAGGACACCCTACTCACATATACCTGGAGTTGGACGAATTAAAACCACTCCTCGACTGCGAGGCAGACACCTCAAAACGACATTCCCATAAAAAGGAACTTGCCACCAAGAGTACAAGAAAATCGCTGTGTACCAATCACACATGCGCTATTTATGGAATTTACGAGCACGGCACCTATCGTTGCCCAGAGGTCCTGCAATATAGGGTTGCTTTATGTGTGGTCGAGCGATCCTATTAAAAGGATCCCTCCATCCAGGCATCTGGAAATGAACCGCGTACCATCCGGTGTGTACAGGAGGAATGAAGGTCACCAGATTGACAACCATTTGTCCCTCCTCCACCCAAACCACCATACACCAACCAGGGAAAAGGAAACCTGGTTGCCTCATCTTCTTGAGATTCAGGCACATCGACTACTGCAGACGACTTGGTCAGGTCTTTGACCTAAGGTCACCTATGCAGCAGTAATCTGTATTTAGAGAGATCCTAGATGGGGGGCACTAACTGGAAACGCCCTCCCCCATGATCTCAGTCTGGGGGCAATCGCAACTGAAATCAAAACTAGGACCCAAGTAACAACTCCCAAGCAAACAGAGGCGATGCCACACATTCGCACTCCTGAAAAAATAAAATTTTTTTTTTCCAGCGCCGGAAAGTATGCACCCTCCCATATTTCTTTCCAAAATTCATGTTTTTCAATAAATATTGGATGAAAAGAAGATGCTTTCACTTGAGGTAGTTGTTTTTCCAGGAAGAACTCGCAAACCATTCATAGCATTGACCACCGAGAGTTCCGGAGCAGGTATCATTCTACCCTCAACATGATAGAGTCCCAGAAAAATTTGCATATCCTGACATCATTTATCCATCAGAAATAAACCATAGGGTCCTCATACCCAACCACGTTTATCATCACCTCACCCTGCATATGATAAACATCCGTGATGGTCGGTAGAGCCTCCCCTCCATGACGATCCTCATCCCAAGTAGACCATACATCGCCCCACAAGTGACGCCATGGCCATACCATTTTTAGTCCAGGAAGCACCTCATGCCCATCCACATACCATGCATAAGGTTAAGTTCACCATTTATACCAACCCCCTTCCCGGACGATCGGGTTGTACAAGTAGAATGAAAGTGCACCTCCACATACCGCATTTGGCCCATATTACCTCCATAAGCATTAACCCATCTGCGACATCTTCTGCTTCATCAACCCTGCATATGAGACCAACCAATGGGACCCCTACCCCTAGCAAAATACCATCCTCACACCATCAAGTGAGCGACCCTCTTTCATGTTTTGGGGTACCCGTCTCTGTGTTTTGTACAAACCAAACCCCATTATTTTATTCTTTTGGTAAGTGTACAAAGATCACAAACAACGCCCTTCGCCTCTTCGCCCTCATATTGCACTTTTTCCTCCCATGGAAGCAGTCCCCCATCTCCCTTGGTTGAATTACTTCATACCCTCCATGCATGCACCATTACGACAATCATAGCCAGTTCATACCCGCCCTGGAAGTCCTACTGACTCTAGGGATTTTTTCCCTTCAGAAAATACCTATGACTGCCGCCAAGCTGCTCAAATATACTTCGACCTCAGGCCACTGAATCCCCATCATCTGTTTTCAGCCACCGCTCACCAACATGCCGATGTTAAACCCATTATGGTTTGGTTAAGGCTTCTTTTTTGTCGACATCAACACCTCTTTTCCAAAAAGGAAGCGATACCTTGGATGACCCCTCCCCATGTAAAGGGGTATCCTCGGGTGGCACTATGGCAGACATCATTGTCCATAGATGTCATCGATCCTCTTGACATTCGACTACAGCAAAAGCTTTCATGTCATGATGGTATTGTACCTTACAACCATTGCACTTTGAACAAGATCCGTCGAAGACCCGTGCCTTTATAAGCGTCTCTGACAATAATGCTTACACGGGAAGGTCCCAGCTAGTACATATGCGTACATTGCGCAATGATATGCCATACCAATATTACACATATGGGTACCACATTCCACCTATCATCAAAGAAAAAATGCCCCTGAGGGCATCAGCAGTTGTCGTCAACAACCACCAACATCACTAACACAATAGTGACACAGACAGCACATGTATCTATCAATTTTATTTAACTAGCCATAACATCAAGAGCATGGGACATGCCCGCCTCGTTGAAATTTTGCAAATATGTTGTATATTTTGTCTACTTGCAGGAGGTCCCCTAGGTAGTGGTTATCTCAGACCCAGTGCAAGATGTTGTCCTCCTACACGCAAAGCCTCGATCTCTCTCTCTCTCTCTCTCTCTCTCTCTCTCTCTTTGCGTATGATACAGAAAAGAAACTATAATGTATTTCGGCTATACAGTTCTTCCTAGACCTCACACATTAGGGGGCAAATGTTAACATTGGAAAATCGTACAACAGAAAACGACATCAAGTAATGTCGAGCCCAAGGATTTACAGGTTAGGGATACATTATGGAATCAAAAATATTATGAATCTCTAAGGTTTGAAGCAATTCAAGATTGAAATAGTCATAAATGCCCGAATGTGCATTTTTTCCTTCGAGAAGAGTGCCTTCTACGTGCACTAGAGCCCGATAAGCGCGCATTCTTGGAAATGGAAAAAAGATCCCTTTCTGGGACCACAAGCAAGGAAATGACAGTTTCTCCTTATGTGAAAGCTGCCTAAGGACAACACCAGCGCCTCCTTAGGCCTTGTCTGAGCACACAAAAGCATATTTCAGCCCACAATGGAATATTGCCCCTCCCTTAGGTCACTATCTACCATGTACCAAGGTAGGGAAGGAGGTTTGAAATCTCACCTATATAAACCCTCAAAGAGATGAACAATGTGTGATCACAAGGTTATGCTGGCCAAAGTTGCTGTTTTCATTCATTTGTGTGAACCAGGAGGCGGAGAGCGAAGAAGAGGAAGCAAGTTGCAGCCCGCACCAGCTCTTGAGTCCATTAAATGGAAGAGAGTTGAAGCGCTACGTCGAGAAGAGCGAAGATGAGATAGCCATCTTGAGTTGGGTCCTAGAGCCTACTGCCTAGGCCCTTAAACAAGTGGGTAAGATTCCTTATTGTTCAAGCATTCAATGAGAAGAAGGCCATCGAGCCATTGTTTACCTTGTTATTGTTTGGAACTCTCTATTTAGCTTCTTTTTGTGTTTTTAGTTTTAATTTTTTACAAAGCATACTTAAGTGTATTACTTCATTTTAAGTCTTATAATTCTTAGCTCCCCCCAGATACTGCCTGTTACTTATGGTTTAGAGAAAAGACCACATTCTCTAGATGCGTGCAATTTCGTACACCCATGTGTCGAATCCACCACAACAACCCTCGCCAATGAAAGCCGACATACATACATGGCAACATAACGAAGGAGTGATCATTAGCATTCAATGGCAACTCTAGTGCATCAAGATATATCCTTGTGGGAAAGTCAGACTCGCCCCTCTTGGGCATAATCTGGCCCCACATCTGCATCTGTACATGCAGCATCAGCCTACGAGGCTGCTGAAAAAAAGTAGGCCTTGTCTCTAGAAACCTCTCAAAAAATTAACAAAATAAATCTGAAGCAAAAGGGAAGGTCAACCTCCCACATGCCTGAGAATGACATCTATCTAATGTTGTACAAAACTGCCGCAAAAAATCGTAGAGCATCTCACAAGTCGTGGTGCCTGGAATAAATCATCAACATAAAATAAAAGCGAGAAACTAATGTGTTGCCCATCACTGATATAGTGTGCAATGATCATTAGCAGCAGTGAGAGGCACCTCACCTCCTTTGCGCCAATCGAAGAAATATGTAGCAGACCACCAGACACCTGAAAATCTGCAGGAGAAACTATATTGTCCCTAATGTATCTCTGAGAGTATGCCAACTGAACCCCCGCTGCATAGTCGATGGGGACATATGGGAACTAGGGAAAATCATGCCCTCTCCTAGATAGGAAAGTAATAAAATATATGTCCTCCTCAGTGGGCGCGTACCACTGGCCAAGACCGACCCGGAAAGCTTGTCGGTGGGAATTCCACCTGAAGATGAGTTGTCCCAATAACCCACTATGGCCCTTTAGGGAGGTATTCTCCTCATAGAACTTGAGGAGGCCTACCTCCCTTAGGAGCAACTAGGTGGTTGACGTAATAGGGCAAGGGTACATAAGTCTCTCCCTCTCTCGTGCCTCTCACAAGTGAATCACGATATATTGGTCCTCCATATGTTCTTGTTGTTCCTTTTGTTCTTTTCATTGACGTCGTTAAATGATACACATATTAAATACATTTTTTTATATTAAATTAGACATGTATTTAAAACTATATATATAAATGTTTTTGGAAAAAAAAAACAATTGGTGGGCCCAAAAAAACAGTCACGCACCAGTACCGGTGCATACGTTTTTATCGCACATCGCTCTCGGTGCGCATGGAAATTGTTCGCGCACCACAAAACATAAGATGTTCTTTTTATGTGGTGCATTGATGAAACTATCCACCCCGGGGTGGATAGTTAGGTAAACACACCGCCCAACAATAATACATGGTCAATAATGAGGTTTTGTAAATGATCGCACCGTTGACCATGTACTACTGTTGGGTAGGCGGTGCACTGACCAAAATATCCGCCGTGGGGTGGATCTTTTGGTCAACGCACCGCCCAACAACATTATATGGTCAAAAGTGTTTGCCTGTAAACTAACGCACTGTTGACTATGTAATGTTGTCAGGTGGGTGGTGCACTCGCTTAACTATCCGCCTCGGGGTGGATAGTTTGGTCAATGCACCGCTTTCCTGACACTAGTACATAGTCGACGGTGCGGTCATTTAAACGACTGCACTGCCATGTTAGTTTTAAAATTAACCATCGTGCACTTTTTTTCGATACCGCACCGGAACTCAATGTTGTTTTTTTTAGCACAATTCGCTGTGCAACCTGTAAATTTACAAGCAGCACCGCGAATGGTGCGAGCCGAATGGCTTGAGCGCACCGCACATAATTTTTTTTTTTTTTTTTTTTTTTTTAACAATTAATTTTAAGATTTTTTAGAAATCTAATCCACTAAAACGTTTAGTTATTGAGAAAAAAGTAAAATACATGTACATTTGCGCGTCGAAGAGGCATATTTGCTGAGGAATTGGAGAAACCAAAATGTCCCACCATTTTCAAAAATTCGAACTCCACAAGGTGGGAAATGGATGACAACAGTGCATGCAGTGGGAGCACCGATGGCAGGATGCCTCACAGAAGACAAATTCACACCAGTGCTTGAGAGGTCTAGAGCACTGAAGAAGTAAAAATGACGTTTTTGCGACCAACAAATTTTTTTATTTAACCCTGTTTCGGTACTCTAGTTTTTGAGATGCACCGGGTAGTATTATCGATGGCACACTGCACGGCGTTACGGTGCGCTATATTATTGAGACGCATTGGGCCTGTTTATGCGTAGAGCACCGGTGAGATATAGTACTTAGACACACCGGGTGGGTTTGTATGGAGATTATGATGTCTCGGTGTGCCAATTTTTAGTACGCGCTGGTGCGTTGTGAGTAAAACGAACTGGTGTAGTTTATGATGAGAATCACACCTGACGGAAAACATCCACAAAACCTCCACCCGCCAACCTCCTCTAGAGACCTTCGCTACAAATGGATATCTGGGCTATTTTTATAAGGGGTTCCTCAAAAACATCTGTTAGAAGGTCTTTTCCTTGTAGTGATAGGGATATTTGTTGAATGAGTTCAAGAAATGCAAGCCACCAACATTTGATGGATAGTTGAAGAAGTCGGAAAATGCAGAGGCATGGTTACTTGGAATGAATAATTTCTTTGAGATGCATGATTACATAGAGAACATGAAGGCGATGATAGCTATTTTTAGTCTGAAAGGAAAAGTAGACATTTGGTAGGAATATGTGAAGTGGGTTGGAGACATCAAGACAAAGGAGTTGAGTTGGAATGAATTCAAGAGACTCTTCAGGAAGAAGTACTTCTTGGAGAGGAACTATGACAGTAGAGCCAAGGAATTCTATGAGTTAAAGATGATATTGGTGACACATGAGGATTACACGATTAAGTCCCTGTAGTGGTTGAAGTGCGTACCGTATCTTAAGGATGAGAAAGCCAAATTTCAGAGGTTTGTCAATGGATTTCCATTATCATTTAAGGGTTAGATTGGGTATGATGATCCTCGGTCCCTAGAAGAAGTAATTGGGAAGTTGAAGCATTTTTATGATTAATTGAAGCGCGAGACTGAGTCTAAGCAATGTTGGAAAGGGAATGACAATACTAAAGGTAAATGGCTACCGAACCAAATAAGCCCTCAGGATGTAGGTGAGAAAGAGAATGTTGTTCCTCAGAAGAAGTTTAATGCAATTAAGAAGGGACATGGGTCGTAGCCTAGACAGAAGCAGAATAAAGGTGACGGTAGGAGATAGTTGCAGTGTTGGATATATGGAAAGGAGAATATTAAGAGGGATTTTTCGTCGTATCAAGGTAGTAAGCCTCAAATCTATAGTGCCAAGGAGGTGAAGATAGTTGGGGATGTTGGGCAGAGCATTCCTCGGATCTATGAAACATTGGATAACAAGCAGGCATATCACTAGGAATTTATTATCGAGATGGATGGTAAGCTTTGTGATCAAGATATTCTATTTTGATTGACCCTGGATCTAATTATAGTTATGTTAACCCTGACCTGGTGGATAAGTGTGGTTTGAGAAAATAAGTGCATGCATAGTCTTGGTTGGTGCAGTTGCCTACAAGTACTAAGAAAATAGTTCATCATTGGGTAAGAACTTATGCATTTGAGTTGAATGGTAGCCTGCATCAGTGCATCTGATTGTACTTCCATTGGGATCATACAATATGCTTTTGGGTATGGATTGGTTGTGTCTTCACACAAATAAGGTGGATTATTATGAAAAGGATATTGAGTGCTTGGATGACAATGGAGAATTGAGAATCTTGCAGGGTAAGAAGAAGGCAAAAATAGTCAGAATGGTTACAACTATGTAGGCAAAGCATAGTCATAGGAACGGATGTGTGTTATTTGTATTTCACATCTCCAAAGATAAAATTACGGATGTTGAGGATGTAGAAGTCTTGAAGAGGTACCCGATCTTGTAGCATTTTCAGGATGTGTTCCCAACAGGGATTTCAGAGTTGTCGTCTCACAGGGAAGTGGAATTTTCTATTTAGTTGGTACCATGGGAAAAACCAACATCAAAGGCACCTTACATGATGAGCACTCCATAGTTAGTGGAACTGAAGTTGCAATGGAAGGAAATTCTTGACAAAGGATAAATTAGGCCAAGTCTGTCGCCTTGGGGTGCAACAATGTTTTTTGTGAAGAAGAAGGATGGTACTCTCGAGTTATGTATTTATTACAGACAATTGAACAAGGTAACCATCAAGACCAAGTATTTGTTGCTGAGGATCGGTGACTTGTTTGATCAGTTGAAGGGAGAAACAGTGTTCTCGAAGATTGATATAAGATCAAGATATCATTAGGTACGCATCAAATAAGAGGAAATATACAAGGCTTCTTACCAGACCAAGTATGGGAATTATAAGTTTGTTGTGGTTCCTTTTGTTTTAACTAATTCTCCAGCTACTTTCATGTGTTTGATGAATAGTGTGTTGCGTCCTTATCTAGACAAGTTTGTGTTTGTATTCATTGATGATATATTTGCTATATTCTAAGAATGAGGAAGATCATGCCAAACACTTAGCAACAATGTTGATATTGCTAAGAGAACATCAAATGTATGCCAATCTTAGTAAGTGCAGTTTATTTCATACAAAGGTGCAATTAAGGAAGGTATAACAATCAATCCATAAAAGATCAAATCCATCATGAAATATGAAGCTTCTAGAAATATGGATGAGTTTAGATCATTCATGGGGTTAGTAGGATATTGCAGGAGGTTCATCAGGAACTTCTCATGGATTGCCTATCATGTTACATCATTGCAGAGGAAAGGAAATAAATTTGAATGGATACAGGAATGTGCAGCGAGTTTTGAGTAGTTGAAGCAGTTGCTTACAAATTCTCTAGTTCTAAAGATTTCAGATCCAGCTAAAGAATTCATGGTATGTATAGATGCTTGCAAGAGAGGACTTGGTGGAGTCTTGATTTAAGAGGGATAGGTGGTTTGTTATGATTCAAGGAAACTGAATGAGCACAAGCATAATTATGTGACGCATGATCTTGAGTTGGCAGCGGTCATTCATACATTAAATATGTGGAGACATTATCTTCTTAGTAGGAGGCTTGTGTTGAGTGATGACAGTGGACAGAGATATATGTTTAACCAACCTAATATAAATGTTAGGAAATATATATGGTTGGCCACACTCAGTGAGTTTGACTTTGAGATTAGGTACATCAAGGGAAAGGATAGCAAGGTTGCGAATGTTCTTAGCAGAAGAGTGTAGGTGAATCACATAGCAACAAAGAGCTCATATGGGATAGGTTTACAAGATCAGATCTTACAGGCAGGACAACAGGATGATAGGTATAAGGAGTTGTTGATGGTGTTGGAAATCCATCAACCAAGGGGGTCTCCCCAATGTGAAGTCCCAATTATACCTCACATTGTTTGGAGTAGGAACCCCATATGGAGTGTCTGCCTGACTGCCATGTATCCTTATGGATTTGCCTTCGCTAAAAGGTTCAAAATAAGAGAGTAATACACAAGTATCTTAAAATCAAAAAGTGAGTACGTCGTGTGAAATGTTCAGCTGTAGAAAGTATCAAGGTCCTGTTTTCGCCCAGATTTTACAGGCGCCGCGACAACGCTTAGGATAGGGGCTGTCACTCTGATTCCTGCCCACTCTGTTCTAGTTGTCTCCCAACAACTGGATATGGGAGGTCGTCTCTATGGAATGAAGTGGAGGAAAGAAATTTGCGAATCAACTTACTTGGGAGACATGGATGAGTGGCCTAGCCACTTGGTTGAAATTAAGCAAGATTATAATTTAATTAGATTTTCTATTTATGAGACCTGTGGCTTAATTGAGTCACAAATTCTTGCCTTTTACAAATTAGAACCAAATGACCAGATGGACACCCGCTGCTTGAATGATTGACTAACCTATATGATATGAAAATCCTAAGACCTATATGAGATGCAGTGATATTGGTAAATTTTAGTTAGATTCCTAGTCTAAGTGAAACTTTCTTCTAACTATTTTGAAGTTGGGATCCAAGGTAGGTTGTGGGAAGGAGGCCAACATGAAGCAGGCTAGGGATTTATTAACGATGCCTTCTGTTGTGCTCCTATCACCCAATGCCTCTGGCACTATAGAGACTTTGGCTCTGACGACTGCAAGGTCACCATGTTAACCATCGAAGAGTTGTCGAGGTCCCTCAAGCTAGATAAGAATGGTTTCCCTATTATCTCTATCAACCTACCTTATGCTAGGAGGTAAATTACTAATGCAAGTCTAGATCCTATTATGCGAATGTAAGAGATTATGAGTGAGATTGTTATCTTGAATTAATATTGGTTAAGTTACTTAAGTACTTGTATGAGATTTTTCTTAAGAGTACTTAACAATGTTGTGATGTAATCTTAAACAAGACAAGCTTCAAGAGACATGTGTGTAAACTTCAAATAACCAATTATTTTCACTAAAGAAAAATTCGAGATTTGAAATATAAATTGCAGCAGTAAGTTAACCCATAGATTAGCAAACCGTGATATCAGCACCAATGCCCAAAATTGCCTAAAAATAGTAAAAATTGCCAAACTTGAGAAAATACCAATTTTTATGGTTTTTAGGGCTTAAGTAAGAAAATTTTAGATTTAATATGTTAACTTCAACAATGAAACAATGACTAATAAACAAGATGAAATTTGCCAAAAATAGATAACCAAAAATTCCAAAAATGGCAAAATTGTACTAGAGTTTACTTCAACAATTTTCATAACTGATAAGTTTATGACAACAGTAAATTAATGATAGACCAACAAAATAAAAATATTGAAGATGACCCGCATAATGTCTAAAAATAGTAAGTTTTTTCGAATACTGAAAATTTAGATATTTTAAACCTTAATTAGGATATGATTTAAGAATGCACAAATCTGATTTTCTTACAGTTAAGCAAAAATTTACATCAAGCTAAAATATCAAATCTAGGTCAATCTAGAGATGCCCAAGTGGCCAAAACCGTGAAAATGAAGATTTTGCAATTTTGAAGAGTTTTGACCATATAGAATTTGATTTTAGGGCCTAATTATTTATGTTTTTCTTGCTGTAATAAAATTGCAGAAATAAGGGTTTAGAGATCAAACCCTAGGCCTAAGGCCTTGAAGATCCCACCATTAAAAATCACTGAAACTTTGGGATAATTTTTCCACTTGCTATATATGAATTTTGAGACCTTATTCTTGCAAATCCGCCAAGTATTTAGCCTTAAAACTTTAGATTAGGGTTTCAGGTAAAATATGGGGCAAAAGAGGCCGAGAAATGTGGATTAAGGTCACGAGAGCAGAATTTGCGGGGATAAAAAGGGCTAGAAGGATAGATCGAGCCACAAGGAGGAGGGATATGGCCTCAAAGGGCCAACGCTTTGCCGAATTGGGCTAGCATTGGGAAAAATAGGGTTATAGGGGCTAAGGCTAGGTCCTAGGGCCTAGAGGCTCCACAAGGGAGCCACAAGCCCTTAGAGGGATGCAACCACGAAAGAGGAGAGGGGAGGTCGAGGAGAGGAGGAGGAGGGAGGAAGGGGCCTCTAAACCTTATGACAAGGCTTATGGAGGCCCTAAATCAAAATGCAGAGGGAAAGGAGGGATGAACCAGGCCAAGAGAGGGAGATGATGGACCTGCAGGAGGTAAATATGGGGCTAGAAACCCTTAAAATTTGAAACCCTTGCTCTGAATTTTTTTTTATGATTCAACTCCTTAGATTTTCCAAAATTTTATTGTGGGAAACCTGCAAAAAAATTCAAGAGACTATATCTTACCTTCAAGGGCCTAGATCTAGCTCCTCTTCCACTTGACTCCTTGATCCACCTACAAAAATGAAAATAGAAGCACCCAAACCCAAATATATACAAAAATAGATATAAAGCCCCAACATAAGTTAGAAAAATAAATTACAATTTAGATTTACTAAGTATACATGGGTTTTTTAAAAATGGATTTTGAAAAAATATTTTTATGATATTTTTTAACTTGAAAGAATGGATAAAACACTTCAGAAGAATTAGTGATCAATATAGCCCAAGCGAAGATTAAACCACTACATAAAAACTAAAGATCCAAGAAAAGTAACCCTTTCCCACAGTTTGTGAACTTGGAGACCAAGGATCAAGTACCTACAAACACTATGTATTGTCTCAAAATAATAATCATAAAGCACCACATAGGAAGCCCATAGTAAATACACACAAAAAATCAATGAAACAAGAACAACACGAGTTGTGATGACTCTCTAATTTATAGATAAATCCTCCAAGTGGAAAAATAACGGCTAGTTTCTTTGCTTCTTGTCAAAATAATCTTGGTCGTTCATAAACGCTTCAAGGTCTTTTAATCTTGGCCCTTGAATTTTATTTTTGAGGAAATTCTGAAATTATTATTTAACTCCAAATTAATTAGCTCAAAATTAGTTATTTTGGGCTAATTTCCTCAAAATTTTGACTTTGACTTAACCACCAAGGACCAAGGGTCCAAATTTTCTTGAAATATACAATATTCCCTTGGTGGAGGACCTTTAAAAATTGGTTCTTTTAAGACCCACGAATTTTTCCACTTCGAGAATTAATTTACCTAAGACACACTAAATTGAGACTAATTAATATGATTTTATTTTATTTTGCTAGAGAAATTAATTATTCTACACATGAGGGGATTTAATTATTTCTCCCACCCTCATTTACACAAAATTTTATATTTTACACCCATGAAAGGGAAACACACATTTGTATAGACCCTCAATAGACATAACTCATCTGTGACACATTATGATCTAGTAGACCAAGTGATTTGTAATAAAATAAATAAGCCAAATAGCTTAAATTATTCCCATACCATTTTTACATAAGACTCGAATAAAACACTAGGACTCATCTAAGATCTTGGTAATAAATTTCACTCTAGATTTGGGGTTATAAGTTGGAGGGTAAAAACTCTTTTGATTAACCGTGTCTATAAACACAGGTAATCAGCGAGGTTAAAAAACCTTTAAAAAACCTCCTAGGATGTAATTCGTCGTCAAAATCATAGACTTGCCTTGGTTGTTACATGGACTCAAGGTTTTACTAGGATCATTTACATCATATAACTTGTAGAATGGGTGACCATGACACATAGACTGTTGATATGTGATCTGATATGTTGAAAAAAAGGCTGACACTTCAGCGTCCTTGGAACTTTGATATTTTGAGTGCAACATGTCCTTTTACCGAAAGAGGAGAGAAAAGTGGGCCCTTTAAACACAAGTAATAGTATTATTATAGAAAAGGGACATGGGCACATACATAATAATGAATTTTTAATCAACCAGTGAAACAATTCACAAGGAAGCAACGATTGTTAAAGCAAATACAACACACCTTCAACAAGATGAGTACCAAAGTCACTGAAATAGTTCAATTTCCTTAGTACAAATGAAAAAAGCATACGTTGCAACCATTCAAAGAACAATATTAAAATATTCACGAAATATGCATGATAGTGTGTCAGCTCAACAAGCTCCAGAATTAAGTAAAAGTTCCAAGATTCATCAAAAGTACGAACACCATTGGCCTCAATAGTGGAGAATTAAAGCAGTCACTTGCTCCTCGAAAACAACTACCTTCCTCTCTAATGCCTTGTAAGAGGAGCCAAGGTGAAAATTCCTTTGCATGTACAATGAGGGTGTATATATAACAAATGGGGTGATCATTCACATCCCATGTGACTCTTGGAATACTCTCATGATTGTTTGACTTCTTTATAACCTTTAGATGCAAAACTCAGAATCTTCACAGTCTTCATTTTTTAGTCTACGTTTCGAGTCTAAATCAAGGCTCATCTTCAGGACAAACCTGCACAGAAGAGAATAGATTAGGGTGAATAAATAGAGGAAAGATGATAGGAAAAAGAGCCGACCAGTTCCTAATTTTTTTTTAATAAAAAGTTATTTATTAGATTAATTAGTTATTTGCTTTTGCTATTTTTTATCCACTTTTATTTCTAATTTAATGAAATTTTAAATGTTGTAATGTTATTTATTCTTATTTTATTTTTATTTTTATTATGTTATACAACCCTACGCTAATGTTATTACTAATATTGATATTGTTATTAGTAATATTTATAAATCTAAGCAATGATGATTATGTTTATTTATAATATATTTAATAAGTTTAATTAATATTAATGTTATTTATAAAAAAATTAATGAGTTATAAAGCCCTACGTTAATGTTATTTATAATAGATTTAATAAGTTATAAACCCAATGTTAATGTTATTACTAATAATGATATTGCTAACGACTCCCACATAAATTTTCACATTACATTGACGACTCTTGGAGTTCCACTTTACATTACATTTTCTAATATAGAACTTACATAATCCACAAACGATGTGGCACCTGATGACATGGATTGCATGATGATGTGGCAGTGCCAAGATGTCCTTCTTGTTTCTTCTTTTTATGTCTACAATAAGAGATGTATCCAATACTTCATCTCCACGAGATATATGCTTGGTTCTTCATATCCACCCTCCAAAGGGTTGTGAATCAGACGGAGTCTTCATGCGGTCTTAATCTTCCATCTTATGTTATATTCCAGTGTTCCTTCTTATTTTTCCCTGATGATCATGTTACCTCCTCAATTACTTAGGTGTCTTCTATCACTTCCTCCCTCTCCATCTCCTTCTTCATCATCTTTCCATAACATGATAGAGTACCTTCATCTGCAATCCACTCAAGAAAATACAACATGAAGTAGATAAACCCATAGTCTAATATATTACATGATGATCCACTGACTGAGCCAAAAGTGGGTCAAAGGTTAAGGGAGAGGCTAAGTGATTACGTAGTTGCGCAGCTCAGGCAGTCAGAGGTGAAGCTTGAGCCTAGAGTCTGCACAATGCACAGTTCAGGCTTGGACTGAGCAAAAATATTGCGTAGTTGGGGAGCCTAGGGAGCCAGGATGCGAGCTTGAGCATTGATTTTTCCATTGCGCAGTTCTAGAAGGCAGAGGAGCCCAAGTGATTTCTCAATTGCACAGTTCAAGAGCTTAGGGCTAAGTCTTGAACCTTGAGACCATGAAATGCGTAGTTTATGCTGGATTGTGCAGGCATATTGCACAGTTTTGAGGCTCAATGAGCTAGGCAACATGGTTTTTCATTATTTCTGTCAACTGCACAGTTCTGTGACGGAGAGAAGATCTGGTGATTACAAATTTGTGAATTTCAAGAGCTCATGTTTTGGTCTTGATCTCATATACTAGGAAGTGTGTAGTTGGGGCCAGAATGGAGGGTTGAATTGCAAAATTTTGGAGGCCAAGGCTCGGGCTTGAGCATTGGAACTACGTAGTGCGCAGTATTGGAAGGTAGGAATTATGCATTGAGTAGTGTCAAGAGATAGGGTTGCAGCTTGAGGGCCAGGACTACGCAATGCACAGTTTAGGAAGGCTAGATGAGGCTAATTTGCTGGGAATTTTATGAAATTTGGCTAAGTGTGGGATTAGTGAATTGATGTGAATAGTGATAGGAATTGATTGTGATCACACACTTAGAGTGCTTGAAAACACAACATATATCATTCGGAACACATTAACAACATACTTCCCTCAGTGCGACAACCTTTACGACAACTTACGACGAGTGTGACACTATAGATACACTTTACCATTATAATAGCCTTGGTGAAAGTTCCATGTAATAAAGTTAAAATTAAAACCACGGTTGATAGGACACTTTTTCCAAGTTGAATGTTAAGAAAAACATCCTAGGGGGTGTTCATTTGGTTTATTGTGGCTAAGGAAATTGGAAAAGGATATGGCTAAGGCATTAAAGAGGGAAAAGTATTTTTAGCACATTTATTTATGAAAATAATGGAAATTAGGAGAAAAGGGAGATGAAAGGTCACATGTTACATGTGAGGAGGAAAATGAAGGAAAATAATGGGAATGAATAAAATAGAGGTCTCTTCAATAAAAAGGCTTATGAGGATCAATTGGTACCTTTTGTCAGTGCATTTTTGGAGCTCTCTCATTATTCTCTTTCTCTCTCTCTTACTCTTGGATACTTAGAGTTTTATTGGAGCACTCCTGGAGAGTATGGATACTTGGTGACTTGGAGAAAGAAGGAAAAGGAAGAGTAGCGTTGGAGCGGGGTCCCCTGAGGCACAAGTTTCGAAGACATTTTTGAATTTTTGTATGTGCGCGATGCAAAAATAAATTCAAGGGGCTTTGGGGTGGGTCAAAGTCTCCAATTTTGATGTAATTGTGCTTAAATGTAAACTGTGGGCCTCAAACCATGGTTTGAGATCATATTATATGCCCGCTAGGCATATATAAATAGATAGAATGCGTCTAAGCTAAGTAGTGATATATGTGTTATGAGATATTGATGTTCTGATAAGTTTATGCACCTGTAAGGGTTTTGGAAGGGTTTTGTAAGGAATAATTGATGTATTGATTGATAGATCTCAAAGATAATAGAAGGATAGTTTTGGCGAAGTTTACTGTGTTATGCATATGAATTGTTTACTGTTATGCTCGTTAAGATCGCATTATCTATTTACTTATTAATGATTGTGCAAAGATATCTGATCTGATTATGCATGATTCTTGATGATTAATAGATCTAGATAAAAGAACTTTCAGATTAATCACATCATTAGGATCAGGTCATTAATCACATCATTAGGATTAGGTAAATACACATCATTAGGATTAATTTGAAAGTTCTTTTATCTACATTATGTATCACAAACGTCTTATATCTAAGATTAATAGATCTATTAAGAGTTTACATTGGTTAAGATCTGGATCAAATTTTGTTATGTTTATTTGCACTGAGGTGAACAATAATTCTGTGTTATTTTGTTAATGCCTGCGCATTCTCTTTAAGTCTATTATATATTCTTATGCACATCTGTACAAGTTCACATTGGGTTTTGTTGAGTACAACTTAATTAATTTCTCTCTCAGGGTGCAGAAACCTGGTTCCAACACCCCCCCCCCCCATACTGCTTCAGGTGAGACTTTGGTCTGCGCAAGAAGATCATCGCTAAAAGGCCTAGTAGTTGGAGGGTTTGTTGGTTTATCCATAAACTCTGAACCTGGGTCAGGACCTCGCATGCTAACAAATGGTTCCGTTTCTGGGACCGAGATCATCATTTTGAGGGAGATTTGATGTTGTGGCATCTGTCACACAATGAATTACAACTTTGGTTGGATAGAAAGATCCTTGAATTTGCACTACAAGAGAATAGAGGCACTAAATTATCTAACAAACAATGGTATAGAAGTATATTTATATAGAAGTGCATGAAATTTTCTTTTGTTCCTTCGCGCACGAACTATAAGAGTGGTTGTCGCGCTTGGCTGAATTCCATCACTGCATACAAGATGATGTAGTCAATGAGTGGACTCCTGAATTGATCTAGCAAGTATAGAAGTTTGATAATAAGATCACTCATGCGGTAGATCACTAGATCGATCGCCTTTTGGGAGGATTTGTGATTGAATTTTCCGTTGACCAATTTATGTCATATTCTAAAGCAGAAATAAGGCTTTTCAAAGGCCTTAGAGGTAAGTTCCTACGCTCATTGAAATTATTAGTAAAATGCTATTGTGTGAATGGGATTTTCTATGCGTACATACTGCTTGAATTCATAAAAGAGGTTCAATTACGTGCAGTTGAATAATTTACTGTGAAGACTTTGAAAAATTCATTTATAGCCCTCAGAAGCCTAGATCTGATAGTGAACCTAAACCAGAAACTACTAGCTCAAGTGACTCTGAAGAAGAAATCTCATCATGTCAGAAATATTTCAATCTGTTTCCCACTCCATCCAATCCACTTCTGAACTCACATCACAGATCACCTACTCCACCGTGCAGTCCATCTCCACCTCCACTTGAAGTAGATATGGTTGCATCCATGAAGTTTCCTAATTTCAGAGGCATTGGAAATGAGGACACTGATCACTTCTGGTTTGTAACTGAGGTCGTATGGCAGACTCAACAAGTGAACAATATTGATAATAGAAAAGCGCAGTTGGCTACTGCGTTTCAATATCGCGCATTAGACTGGTACATTAGGTATGTGCAAGCAAACCCTAATGCTACCTTGGAAGACATTAAAGTGGCCCTAAAAGAGCATTTTAAGAAACCTAAATCATACGCGCAGTTGGTGAAAGAAATGAAAGATATTCGTTAGGAACCTAATGAATCTATATGGGAGGCCAATCAAATATTGAAGCGCACCATCAAAGATGGTGGATTTGTGATTGATGATACTCAACATAAGGAATGGTTCATTTCTATGTTGCTCTAGCATCTGCGCCAGCCATTAGGTTAGCAAAATATTGCCACACAAGTTGACGTTATATAAGTTACAATGAAACTGAAGGCTACCCCAACACCTATTACGTTGCGAAAACAGATTCAGAGTCAGTTGGAATCCATGCATCTAGAAATTCAAAGTTTGTGCAAAGAAAAAGGAAAGGAGGTCTGCGTAGAGGTGTGGTGTATAACATGCAAAGCTTTTGGGCACCATAAAGACCAGTGTCCTATTTTCAACAACTATCTAAATGTTGGGGGTCCTAGTCCATTGAAGAATCCTGTATAGTGTACTAACTGTCAAATTGTTGGACTACATGACACACATTATTGCCCAAGGATTGGAAAATATCAGCCTGAATTGAAGTAGTTATTTTGCAAGTTATGTTCGTCATTAGGGCATGATGAGCAGAATTGTCGAACCCATGATATGATGTTGGATAAAGCGGAGATATACCGAATGCAGGTTGAGCCTACATCACCAGCATCCCCTTCTGGGCGCAGAGGATTCCAAGGCAGAGGAAGAGGCCAAGGAGGTAGATCAGCTAGTCGAGGAAGAGTACAAGTGATTTGCTATAAATGTGGTGATGCTAGTCATTATGCGCGTGACTGTCTGAATCTAGCGTGATAGTCCTACGGGTACTGTAGAAAATTTGATCATGTTATAGAAGGTTGCCCTATCTTGATTGCTAAAATGCAGGAAAATAAGACTCCAACGCAAAATCTTCAGATGGTTTGAGAAGAAACTTGTGAAGAAGATCAATGTGTGAATGTAGTTACTAGGAGTGGTGTAGCTACCAATGAAGATAAAGGAAAGAAACCTGCCACTGATGTATGGATCTAGAGAGCACCTAAAAACAAAGAAGGCTTTAATCTTCAGCGCGTAAAAGAAACCTTCATTGAAGGACATAAAGAATTTGTAGAAGGAGGTACATCAACAGTTGGTAGAACACTGAAGGAAGCAGGAGGAGATGAGGATATTATACCATTTTTACAAGCATGCATAAAGTTGTTGCGCAACAAGAAGGTTGTTGAAAATTTGCAGACATTGATAGATAATTGCACTGCGAAAGAACGTCCCATGGTAGAACAGTGGGCAATCAAAAAAATATACAAGAATAAGAAGAGAATGGGTAGAGGGATGTGCATGATTGCGCAGATTGGTGCTTATGAAATGGACCAAGTTATTTTAGATCTGGGATCAAATGCTAATGTTCTACCTAAGTAAACATGGCAACACATGGGAGAGCTAAAGCTGGAATGGTCTACTATCCAACTGCGCATGGCTAATCAGTAGAAGATCATTCCTTTAGGGACGCTATCATACCCTGTGGTCAATAGGGTGTTAAGTTGATGTCAGACTTTGAAGTCATACAAATTTTAGATGATACTGATCCCTATCTTGTGCTACTAGGATTGGATTGGGCCATTGACATGGATGGTTTTATCAATCTGAAAAGACAAAGAATGGAATTTGAGAGCAATGAAGTTAGGGTAATCATTCCTCTGGATCCTGCATAAGGCCAAAGGTATACTGAACTAGTGCGCACTAAGGACGAGATTGATTGAATCTATAAGCTAACTTTGTGCGAGGAAGACTGGATTAATCCAATAGAAGATGGGAATATTAAGTGGGAGAAAGATTGCTCTTGTTTTTCAAACTCTGATGAAGAAATAGAGAATTGGAAGAACCAACTACATGAGGTGTCTGCGCTGCGCTGTAATCGCGTGACCCGATATCTGTGTTGTATAACATCTGAAGTACATGATTTACCGCACTATGATGGCTCAAATGATGTAAACATGTTTATAGGAGAGATAGAAAGGATTGTGCCTGAAGTATAGAGATTTCATGCTTTGGATCTTCGCTTGCGCGCTACTCCAGAAATATGGTGGGAAACTCATAAGGAGAATATGGGAAACTGGGAGGAATGTGTGCACATGATGAGGCTGCGGTTTGAATGTCCGATTATTAAAATGGAGGATGTATACTATGGAAAATAGGATCTGTGCAAACATTTGACAAGATGGAATCATGTATGGGGTATAGAACCAAGACCTAAATAGTTTCATACGTTTATCCACACTTTGAGAAAGGTACCTAATGAATGGTAATTGGAGACAGAGCTGTGCAAAGGCACTAGTGAATGGTTTGCGACGCTAGAGATTTTTATTCCTTCCTTCAGCTTAGAACATGATGACCAAGCTTTGATCCCAGAAATTATTAATGCGTCTATAATAGAGACTGTGAATTGTAGCCAATTGGCATTTGTGGAAGTTAGGGAGCCGCGCGCGCTCAGAGGAACCTCAATCCCCTCAAATGTCAGACAGGTGCACTCCATGTTGAGCCTTATTGGATATTATAGAAATTGCATTCCAAAGTATGAGTTGATAATTACACCCATGACCAGATTACTCAGAAGAGGTGTGACACTCCATTTGGATGATGAATGTCAGAGAAGTTTGCAGTTATTGAGGGATGCGATGGACACCACTTGATATGCTTTGAATTACTTGGTCAACAAGCCTGTGTTGGGGTGGATGGTTTTTAACTGGTTATCCTTAGCTCTGGATTATATTGGCAGTAAGGTGCGACGCGCATGCAGTATTTGTGCGAGGAGATTGACTGGCGCGCAGAGGTGTTAAAAACTAGCCATTGGAATAGTAAAAATGGATAAGACAGATTTATTACTGTTTTTAGGAGCATCTATGATGCATTTAATGAAGGGATTTTTTTCATATTTGGGACCGTTTTGTCAATAATGGAGCCTCATTAATGCACAAGGAGTCATTGAAGATGCACTACAAGTATAAATATGACCTATGGGGTCGCAATAGTTCCGTTTGCATTCAGAGTGATTTTTATTCTTTGAGCTCTGTGTTTTCCATTTCATTTTTTGTGTCTATGTATGGTTGGATCCAGGGTTTGAGGACGCATTGCGCCGAGCAGGGATAGGGTACGTAATTCAGGGCGAAATGACAGCCACAAGACCGGGTGATGACCTTGTTGCGCCGGAAGTGCCTATTGTGGAAACACATGCACCATCCAAAATGAAGAAGGGGAAATCCTTTGGAATGCACAGATCTCCCAGAGAAAAGACCCCAATATCACGTCATTTTGAGGGAGAGAAAATGAAAAGGGCCATGGCAAAATTTATAGAGACAATTGAGGAAGGAGACAATGAAGTCGTTGAACTAACCCCATTCTCGCTGCTGACAATTTATATTGCGCCGTGCAAACCCACTGTAAAGGAACCTAAGGACTTGGATAATGTGTGCGCGAGTATCCAAGTACCTTTGATCCCAGAGAATGTCCCGATGGAAGGGGAGATGCTTGAAAAGATCCCACAACTGCCATTTGATGACTAGGATATCGCGGATGTCAAGAAGTTTCCCGAGCTCGCGCCAGATCTCTATTTAGATCAAGTTACTTATGAATGAAGCGTGGTGCGCCTTGAGCTAAAGAGGGGAATGTTAGGTGTACATAAGGCATGCCTTCTCAATTTGCTACATATCCCTCATTTTGGGCATAACCCCATCAATGATATATGTGTCAGACAGTTACTGGCGTTGGTCCATGATGATGTGATATGGTTGGGAGAGCACATCCCAATTGATGTAGAGTTTATTCATAGAATAACAGGTTTGCCTCCTACGGGGGCAGATCCTATTGCGTATTTTGGAGGTAAAGTGCAAGAGAAGGTGGTTGCAGACCAAATCAATAAAAATAAAACGTCACACACAAGAATCGGGGGTTCGTTGTGGAGGAGATCAATGACCCCACCGTCCATTTTGGTACGCTCATATTAGCCTGCAAGATGATGCATAAGTGCAGGCCCAAGGAGGTGCCTTTGCATGTGATTGCACTTGCCGACAGATGTGAAAAGGGTGTCATTTACAACTGGTGGGGGTATTTGTGAAAAGAATTCCTAGAGAATGTGTGTGAGCCACAAGAGGAAGGAAAGCCCTTCCAATATGCATGGCTCCTATTACTAATTGCACTAATTGGATGGATAAACCCTGAAGATACACAATTCCCTAAAATTGAAGAGAAAATGTGCGAAGGTGCGTGCTATGAAACTTTATGGAACTCGTCTGACCTGGTGCGCGCAAAGGAAAACAAAATCTTTTGGGTTTTGTATGATGCGAAAATTGAACCAAGCAGTGCAGTCGAAGCCATGAATGTCACCCACCTTGTATGACCCATATAAATGATCGCAAATTTCAAAGCCACATTTCATAATATACATCTCCGCGCCAAGGGCACTGTAGAGGGAGTGTGGTATGAGTTGCCCTATTTGGTGATCGAAGATGATCTAATCAGAGTGACAATAGAATGGCCATCGGCCTGGTTGACCCCACCTACACCAACAAAGCAACGCACTCTGAAAAGCAAGTCTACGGAGAAAGCCATTGAGAAACCTTCAGAGACAGTGACAACGGTGGTTACAAAGAAACCCACTGAGAAGGAATCAACCCCTACTACAATCGAAGAAACCGTTGACACAACAATTGTGCCCGAGAAAAATGGCTTTGCGCTTAAAGAAACCGATGAAGTTGAGACATTTAAAGGAACTAAGCATGGCTCTCAGGCCGTTGGTGGATCTCATAAAAATCAGAAAGGATCTAAGAAAACAGGGCAGGAGGTCCTCACACTCATAGAGGATGACCTGAATGTAATCGTGAACATTGTCACATATGTGACGAAATATTGATGGAACGACATGGAATTCCAATATAAGTTTGCGTTGGAGATTGTACAAGTTGGGTTGCAGGAATTGAAAGTTCAGGTGAGCTAGATTCAAGAGAGCGTGATTCAAGCGAGCCGGACCAGTGCACATGTTACAAGTGTGCAATCATTGGATGTTGCTCTGCCAGAATCAGGGGATGCACGATTTGTCCACATCCCCTTGTGATAAATCCAGATGGATGCTAACCAGTGTGTCCATTTTAATGGTACAGGTGATGTACATGTTAATATTTCAGTGCTGATTGTAGGAAAATTACATCTGCTACATTTAGTGATCGCAAACGAACTTCAATACAGAGAGGCGACTGCCCAAACAAAGATAAGGGATGCACAACAACAGTCCGCGCAAGCACACAAACAACTGCAATAGGCAGAAGCATCTTGCAGAGAAGTAGATGCTCAGCACACTGCACAAGAGGCTAAAATTAATCAAATATGCCGAGTTTTAGAGTTAGAGAGGGTTGATGGATGTAATGACCAAAGTTAATATTGTAATATTTTTTCTACTCAGTTAATAGACAGTTGTAGAAGTCTTTTGTTCAAACCTGAGATTTTGATTGAGCTCTTACGTGTTTGTCTCCTTTATCTTTTCAATCTTAATTCAGCTTCCTCATGCATAATTACTTGGAATTCATAAATCTTATGCTCCAACTTCCTTTATGTGTTATGTTTGCTGTCATAAATATTTTTGTAAGAGCTCATGTGCCTCAGCGTCCATGAATGATAATTTTGTGTAATTGGTTTTCCATACTGAATCCATGCCCAATGGTAGCCCTCATTCATCTTTCACCTGCAAAAAATCATCTAAAAGACATTTAAGAGTTATCCATTTTCATTTTAAGCTTGTTTATTGAATATCTTACCTTGTCTCTTGAGAGAGCCCTCTATGGTTGGAAGGGCTTGTTATCAATCAGATTTTCCTTGAAGTTGTTGGGAAGAGGAAAGGGGTCCGAGGTAACCACAAAACAAATTTTAGGTACAGAATCTAGCCAATCTGTACCCAGAGAGGGCTCTCTCTGTAAAATTTAGCTTTGTTTTGGAAGATATTAGGCTAGTTATAAAGTCCAGAGATTTTGATTGAGTTTGTGTGATGAAATTCAATAGCTTGTGGTAAAATTGAATAGTTTAGGCCATTGGGCTAATGGAGTCGAAAAGGATAGCTTAACTGGATCAAGTTTCTTAACAAAAGATGGTTTCACAGGGCAAGGTAATCAAACAGGGAAAAAATATAAATCTAAAGTGAATGGAATGGAATCAAAGTGGATGAAGGGAAATTAAGAATCCTTCAATGCATTCGAAAGAGGGAAATTGAGTGATTATTAACAAATAGAAATTAAGAATTCCTTATCAAATAATCAAAATACATAAACTAGAAAAACAGGAGCAATTAAGAATTCACTGTTTAAACTAGTTCAGAAGAAAACATTTAGAATAACAACAATTAAAAGCATATTGCACTTAAGCACTTTCTAATTTATTCCTTTTCGTTAATTATTCAGATATGAAACACAGATGATATAATAAAAAAGTATAAAACTTCAAAACATAAGAGATAGATGACTTATTGATCCTTAATCTGACGCAAGAATCCTGTAAAAAGTCTTTTGCATCAATTCCTCGTCTAGCTAGCCACACAAAATTTCTCCAACAACACTTTACTCCAAAATATTTAATGTTACAGCAAAGTCTAAGAATCCACCACTAAATACTCTGATTGAGGGAGTATTTATACAAAAAATTATAAAAAATATCTCATAACAGATTGAGATATAATCTAGGATGACTCATAAGTATGTTGCAAAAAACTAGAGACAGATGGTCTTGTAGATAAGAGAAATAATAACTGATGTTGTGCTGTTTCCTTCTTTTGAGAATGTGCTGGAAGCAAGCCCTAAGATTTGGCTCGCTGCTGTTCTCTTTAGTAATTTTGTGCTGGCTGCTCCGTTTTACTAATACTCTTTATCTACACTGATACTCTTTAACCTCTGTCTACCCTCATATCCTTCTTATTATAACTTTACTGTAGTAAATGATCAAAAATTCATGTAAGGATAATTTTTACAAAAGTTCTAACATTTCTTCCCACCATTTAGCTTTCAGTATTATGGTTCTTTGCAGCTTTCTGAGAGTTTCATCCGTCTCTGTATATCTGAAGAAAGTAGGTTGAATTGGGAACAAATGCCTTACCTCATGCTCGAGATAAAACAAATTTTCCAATCTATCATGAAGATTTTTTCCTGTAGGCAATGATGCTGCTGATGAACTAGTTGAGGAACTGGCCTGATTGTCAGCATGCTTGTCCAATTTTTCAACATAACTTTCAAGGTCCATCAATTTATCCTCTAAAACTAAAGGACTCGACAATTCTTTATTCAACAAAATATCAAATCTTTTTATAAAGGCATTGATTTCTTCTTGCATATCAGAGCATCTTCGCTCTAGATTCTGCATCAGAGTTATTTTGGTAAAAACTCTTTTTATTTCCAAAATTGTTCCTGTCCTGTCTTGAATGCCAAGTTCTTCAAGTTGATGCTTGTTCTGAGTATTTAAAAAGCAGATAAGTTCATTGGCTTCTTCAGGCATGTTTTCAAATTCTTCTCTTGCTTTTAGGGTTTCTTCCAGAGTGAATTTGACTAAATCATTCTGTTCATACATTATTTGAATTAAGGGCCAAACATATTTTATTGACTGGATGATGTTGTCCCAAAGAATTTCATTTATTTCCTTTAAAGGCTTCTCCAATTTGTTGACCAACTTTTCTAATATGTTGACCTCTCTTGTTTTATCTGCAACATTCATCTTCGAGAGATCATATTTTTGTTCTAAAGTGGTGAATTGTACCTTTTTTCTTTGAAGTTTTGTCACTTGGAGTTTCAATTGCTCCATTGACTTTATTAACTCTTCAGTACTCAAATTGGAAGTATTACCCTGTGATAATTTTGCTGGCTGACTTGTTGTTGTAGTATCTGTAATCACTTTAGTTGTAGATGCTGGAGTATTTGACTGTTTTTCTTTTAATGCCTTTTCAAGCTCTTTTTCAGTTTCATTAAGTTGCTCATTCAGTTTTAAGAGAAAATCCATCATTTCTTCTTCAGAATTTTGCTTTATGATTTCTGCAGTCTGTGGATGTCTTGAGGCTGGTAACTTCAGTTGTTTTCTCAAGGCTGCAATATGATCATCTTTTTTCTTGATCAAAGCTTCTATACCCTTGAAATATTTGGGATCATGACCCAATCCAATAATTATTTCCTCCAAAGTCTTTATCCTGTTGTCCTTAGCCTGAGAAGAGGCTTTTTCAAGATTTAATTGAGCATTAGTATTTTCCAAAGAATCCTGCAATTTCTGGCTCATCATTGATTTATCTGTCAGAGTAGAATAAATCATTTCACATGTCTGTTTATGCAGCTCAATTTGATCCAAAGGATGAATATCCTTTGCTATGACTTCAAAATTAGTTCTGATATAATCTGCAGCTGTTTTAGGTTGCTGCACTTTTGGTTTGAAGTGACTCATTATCATTTTACCTTATTGAATGTCATAGGATGACATCAATCTTTGTTGATTCTTAGGAGCCATCTTCATTTATTGATTGTAAACTTGAAGTCTAAGTGGATCATTTCTGGCCTTTATATTTATGAATGTCCTTTTAATATCCCAGGCATATTTCACTGGTGGTTTGAAAGATGATACTTCTGCACTTTTCTGCCTTTGCAGCTCTTTTCTCTGTAAAGTAGTGGATGTCCCACTGATTTTACATGTTTGCTAACTACCCAATTCTTCTTGTGTCTGACTATTAGGGATTTCACGAATAGATTCCACTTCTGGAAGAGGATTCAATTTTTTTCTTTTAACATCAGGCTGTTCTGAAGACCCACTGATAGGGGTAGCTGCTTCAACATCTCTCTTTTTACTCTTTTCTATATTGAGAGGAGTTTGTAAAATTGACATTTCTGCCACATTGGTCTGAGTAGGAGAAATCTATACTTGACTCCGTTCTTTAGAAGTTTCAGGCTGTTCTGTCATTGTAAATTTCTCTGTAACTTGTATATCAACCTCTTTCTCCTTTCCTTTAGATGCTACTGTAGCTAATGCACTGATTTCCTATAAATTTTGTTGAGAAGTCCCAGCAGAAGAAGAACCAATACCTGGTATCTGCACCTGTCCAAAAGAGTCCAGGTCAAATATTTTTTCAAGGTTTTTCATAACATTGTCAACACTGACCTGTTCACTATCTTGTTCTATCAATGTCCCTTCCATCCATTCATCCATATTGGCATACTGTTCAATTTCTGGGATTCTTGGATGAATGTATGGTGATAATTTGTTTTTCATTCTTCTATCACAAATAAAGTTTTTTGGGTCATAAGGTACCCAATAGAAACTTTTTTATAATTTGAGATAGTCTTCTAAAATTCTTTCAGCTTCCTTTCCAGCATCTCTAGAGTTACAGACAAAGGGACCTAATTGACTTTTAATCCTGAGTTGAGCCTTTTTCTTTGCATTGCAAAAATGGAATATATCTGAATTAATCATCTGTCTGAAATACTCTAATGCAAAGAGTCTCATTGGGACATATTTTGACAACTTGAAAGGGCATAACTAACACCCATATATTCTGATTTATGTGTGATTTCGGTATAGGTACTAGTCACCTATGTTGTATTTCTTTAAGAGTTGGAGAATTTTCTTGACGTCACTACTGACCCTAGGAGGGGAGACTCCTGTCAACAAGGTGGTTGCAGGGTGTACAAATAGGTCAATAAACTCATTATAAGAGTAAGGAGAATCAGAGGAATTATGAGTGATGGCAGACCAAAAGCTTACAGACCTAGGATTTCCTTTGGCATCAAGTTTTTTAACATAGAAAGGGAAAATATCTGATTGAAAGTAAAGCATGAGATGGTATATAACAGAGGAATACTTGAATACTTTTTCATTTTATAATCTCATGAACTGATCATGGATTTTATCAACAATGTAGGAAGCAAAATCATACTTGACAGCAGGGGGCTGTCCAGGGGTAAAATTTGAAAATAATACTAGGGTTAATTGATCAACATATTCACTAGTATTGAAACCCATTATAGAGGATATCATATTCAGAATAAGCCTGCCCACATCAGTGAAAAATGTATAACCATAAGGGGGATGGCTTTTGGGCTGATGTTCTGGCAACATGAAGGTTTGGCAGAGGCGATTTAACTCTTCATGGGATAAATTGGCAGATTTATCAAGTAGTTCTCCCATGGAAAGGGGAGTCAGGGCTTGACCAGGTTGAAACTGTAACATTTCGTTGATAGACTGAGCAGTTATTGGGAAAATGACGTTTTGATTCGGGGACAAGACTGCTCGTTGATTGGGATCATAATTTGCATGGCAGTAATGGATTATTTCAGGAAAAATGTGGACTAAGGGGAGAAGATACATGGGAAGATTGGATTCCCATAATCCAAAAATTTGAGAACCTTTCAAGTAATTATCTCTGCAGTAGCAAAAAATTCGAAGAGGATTTTCACTGAGAATAAGGTCTTTAATTTGGAAATCTCTGTCTGCTAAAGGCAAATAGTCTAAATCTCTATGAGGGGCATTTAGTGGTGCGACATTCAGAGCCACAGGAATTTCCATTTCTAGTTCTTGTGGATTCATAAATGAATTCGGGTTTTAATGAAAAACGGGCACAATCACAGGTTTGGGAATGCAAAATGTAATTTTTGGAATTGAGGAATGAACTAAAGACCAATCTAGAACCCTGTTTCAGTTTTTCGTGTGGAATTTAAAACAAAACCAGGATTTTTACAGAGTTCAGCAAGAATTTAGGTAAATACCTGTTTTCTGGGAAATAAACAGTGATGAAAATAGGTGCTGGCAATGGCGGGTGAATTCTGGATGCTCGATTGCAATTTTCTTCAGCAAAGTAGCAGTTGGCAAATTTCGACAGTTGATTTTGAAATTCGTTTGCATGGGACATTGATCACTGCATGAGATAGTGAAAATGACGCAGGTTCTTTTATTTTATTTGCAAAGTCAAAGGTTGGCGGTTTTTTTTTTTTTTTTTTTTTTAATAGATGACGGCGGCAAGTACGGTGGTTTCTTCATAGGAGGCAGGCGGTAAGCGGTTTCCATCGCACAGCTTTTTGGGACGGGCGGTTTTCAGCGAAGGGCGAGCGATTCCATACGATGGACGACGCGTGACGCAACACTGTTCAGAAAACTGCTTGGCCATTGCGCATTATTTTTCGGACGAGGATGCGCAGCGATATGAATGACAACCGTAGATCTCAAATTAATTGATCGAACGGTCGTCGGGAAAGGAAGATGACGGGGAATTAATATGGCGGACCCAATGAAATTTATTATGAAATAATCATATCGGGGGATTTTTAATTGGTGGATTAGGTTATTAATTAAACTTGAGGGTTAATTAACCCCTTTATACGGCGGAGTGTCGGTTTTATAATTGATTGGAATTTTCACCAATTAATTAAATTTATATGGTTATTTTTCAACCAACGGGGCAGGATATTATATTAATTTGGAAATTTTATTAAAATAATACGGGAAAAGGGGGAATTTACATAGGGATTTAAATAATAAGTTAGAAATTAATATGGAAAATGAACAGAAGCGCTAAGTGTAAAACATCAAGGTAATGTATTTAAATTATGCTTTTATGAATAGGGTTTTTATAAAATATTGCATGATTTTCCTAAGTAAAATGGGATTTTACTTAGGGAAAGATTTTTTAGAGGTGAATAAATGTCTTGATGAATGATTTTAAGTACTTAGGCTTTTCCAATTATTGGGCCGAGGGTTCAGTCCCTCCAAAAGTCAAGGAAATGCCTTGAGCCCCTCTAATTTTCAAATGCCTTAGTACTTGGGGGAAATTAGTGAAATTTTTAGGGAAAAATGAGAAGGGAAGTTAATAATCTTACTTTGCTTTGTTTGAAATTTTTCCAGTGTAGTGTCTGCCTTTGCACTTGTGATGAAAGTAAAGATTTAACACATCTAGAGTCATTATCCATCACATGTAATTATGCAACATCATCTACCTACCCTACCTACTTTACCCTACCATTTTTTTTCTTTATTAGGGTGCAATTAGACTAGCAAACCCTTATCACACTTTTTCTTTTACATGTGGAAAATCTATCTAAATCTATCCTTATTACATCCAAGGGCTCAGATTAAACTGTTGAGCTCCTTTTATTTACTCTACCTATCTACTTATCTTCCAAGATTAAACAGTTTGGTCAGATTTTATTCTCTATCTCTAAAAGATAAAACTGAAAGATGAACTAGCCAAGCTTAAACTGTTTGACTGTTCATAAATTGTGGCATAAAATACAAGTTGCACACAAATTTATTTATTACATAAGAGCAAAAAAGTAGTGGCATTTAGACATGCACACTTTCCTTGGCCTTTCTTTTGGTGGGGTTCATTTTCTTTCACTTTTTTGGCCATTTTATTCTTTTCACCCTTTGATTTTTCTTTTAGGGTATACACTCTTTACATTTTTTAAATTTTTTGATTTTTTGACAATATGGAAAACCTTTGCAACAAGAAAAGGTATGAACATATTACATAGCTCATCAAGTCAATCATGATATATGACACCTATTGGTATAAGAGTCTAACACTAGCTCCACTTGGGGATGGCTTTTCCTGGTGAAAAGTCAAGAACAACAGGTCAGTTGCCCTCAAAATGATTTTGACTGAACCATGGAATCTTCTTCTGCTTGTTTCTTTATTATATGTATGACAGTAATACTTCTGAAGCTTAGGGCCTTCTCCTCGGGCTTCAACTCCAGTAAGTTAGTATCCACTCAAAACTGATACATTACAAAGGATATAGTATGTACATGTTAAAAATCAAGATATCCTAATAAATAGGATCAAAGTAATGTTTCAACATTCGACCATTAACTGGTCCTTCTTCAGTTTCTGTACCGTCCAAGTTTTTCAGAAAATATGTATTATTTCCTTGTAAAGCATGAATAATATAAGGTCCTTTCCACAGGAAGTCAAATTTCTCATGTTTTCCCTTATCTTCTCTTCTAGAATCCCATCTTAAAACTTTATTTCCCAATTGGAAATCTTTTGCCTTGGTCCTTTTATCAAATATATTCTTTAGTTTCTCTTGTAATACTTGGGATCTTTGATAAACTTCCTCTCTGGTCTGCTGCAAATTGATAGTCTGATTTATTCTCCTTTGAATATCATTTGGTTCAACCTGAGCTTCTTGAAGTAATTTCATGACAGGAACTCCTAAAGATGAAGGAAATACAACCTCAATACCATAAACTAATTCATAAGGACTAGTCCCAATAGATTTTTTGGTGGTGAGTCTGTATGCCCATAGTGCATTTATAAGTTTCTTATGCCAATTTTTTTTGTTTTCTTCCAATAAATTATTAATATTAATTTGACTTCATTGCTACACTTTATTTGAGCTCCATTATTATTAAGAATTTATTGGAACAACGACAGGGAGATAAAAAGAACCAAAATCATTAACATTATAAGAATTCGTATTATAATGTGTTTGATTTACATTATTAGATATCCTTGAGTATTAGAAGGTTTGTGATATCTAATTTTGGTTCTTTTTATCTCCCTGTCGTTGTTCCAATAAATTCTTAATAATATTAACCCAGGTATTTACAAACCTGGGTTAGCTATCAGTGGCGACATCAGTTGTGCATGAGATTTGCACCACACTTGGAGGAATTTCCCATGATGATTGCGCTGTCAAGCCAAGGAGATTCGAACCTTGGATATCTATATAGAAAGGCCTAGATTTCGCAATAGAGGCAAGGAAATTGGTGGTGAGTTTTGAACCAGTAACCTGTTCAAAACCGAGCTAGTTTGTGTGTAACTTCATGAGAAAGTACTGAGTACTTGTGAGGAGTATTGTACTGAGTTTGTTACATGATTTCTCCATTATAATATACACAATAGCTGCGGGGTTTTCAGCTATAAGCTTTCCCCATACATACTGTGTTAATGTGTAGAAAAACCCAGCTGTCAAGTCCTATCTAGTTTCAGTCATATAATCCTGTCCATCAGCTGTCATAAGCTAAAGTCATCTGCTATCATTCACCCTCATCCCCAAGTCATTCATTAACCAACTGTTGATAAGAATGTCAGCCACCCTACCTCTGATCATATGTCATCTTAAGATCTGGTCATACCAAAGAGAATACTCAAAATCTGTCAAAAATCTCCCCTAAGTTAGGTAGTGGCGCTATAGGAAATCCTCCCTTGGAAAAAAGCATCCTCAACCAAAATCTTTTGTTCAATACTAGCCAACCCTGAATTGGCACTTAGTCTACAAAACAAAGCTTGTTACACCCATAGGTTGCGCCACTAAAAGATCTTGATGTCTCAGCAGTACAAGTTTCAAAAGCCAAACTAATATTAGGTTGATTTGCAAGTTTCAAAAGCCAAACTAATGGTATTGTATTGATGTGCCTCAAGAGTGTTGGTAGAATTGTTGGTTTTCTACCAATAAATTCTTAATAATATTAATGAACATTTTTGAAAAAAAATTTCCTAATTAAAAAAGAATATTAAAAAAAAAAGAATCAAATAAAGTATTTAAAAAATGTCATTTTTCAAAAAATAAAAAATATAAAAATATTTTTATATTTTTTGAAAAATGACATTTTTTAAATACTTTATTTTTATAAAAATAAAGCACAATATTTTTATATTTTTATATAAAAATATATATATCAAGATGTATATATTTTTTTAATTTTTAATTTTTTGAAAAATGCCCGACTGATTGGAGGAATATTTTTATATTTTTTATTTTTTATAAAAATATAAAAATATACATTAGATTTTGTATAAAGGTAGTCGGTCCTACATCAGAGTTGTCATGCTGAATTTGTTCTGCAAACCTAAAATTCCAGTGGCATGCCATGTGATTACAATGAACTTACAATGAAAGATGGGAGAGATAAGTTGTAAGGCGGGGTTGTCCCGAGTTCAGAGTTGAACTCTACACAGCTCTGCATAACCTAATGAATCTCATGAATCATTTGGATCCTCAAAATATTTGTCTAGTGACTTAGAACTTATCAAATATTTTAGATATAAGTTTATTAAGATTTTTTTTCCTGTTTTGGACATGTTTTTCAAATGAATATTTTATTTCTATTAAAATATTTGATTTTATTGGGGTTCCAATAAAATCTTAATAATATTAATGAGACTCTTGTTGAAAGATTCAGCCAGTCCATTACCCTGAGGGTAATAAGTTGTGGAATGGCTTAAAGTGATATGATATTTATTGCGGAAACTTATCATCTTCTTAGATTTGAAGGCAACAACATTATCAGTTATAATGTTCTCAGGACAACCAAATCTTGATAATATATTGGTTTCTAGGAATCCTATAATCACAGTGTCATTGGCTTGTTTGGAAGGAATTGCTTCTATCCATTTGGTAAAATAATCTGTGGCAGTAAGGATCCATTTTTTTTGGCCAGAAGAAGGGGGATGGATTTTTCCAATGAAATCCAGCCCCCATTGTTGGAAAGGTTTTTCAGTGGAAATTGGTTTCAGGGGTAAAGGTAATAGTTTTCTCTTGCCTTCAAAAATTTGACATTTATGGCAAGTAGTAACAAATTTATTTACATCAGAGAACAAGGTTGGCCAATAAAATCCAGCTCTTAGGATCTTGTCTGCAATTGATTTCCAATAAAGGTGTCCACCACAGTCTCCTGCATGGAATTCATTGAGAGCCTTGTCAGCTTCATCTTTTAAAAAGCAATTCAATAGAATACCATCATGATTTTTCCAAAAGAGAACATTATCTAAAATACAAAACTTTAAAGATGTCATCTTTAAAAACCTTTTCTTTGTTCTGGATAACCCTGGAGGAGCTTGCAGGTTTAACAATACATAAATTATATCAGCATACCATGGTGAATCTAAGAAGGCCTAGCTGATTTGTGGAGTCGCCATCTCCTGTTCGTCATCCAGTTCATTAATATACAAGGCTTGGCAATTTGTTTCTGTCATGAGTTGAGCCAATCCTTGTCCCTTTATCAGCTTTGTAGGTTTTATTTCAATATCATACTCTAATATGGTAGCAATCCATTTACCTCTTTTGCCCTCAATTCCATCTTCAGTTAAAATGTATTTGACAACAACATTTGGTACATATGCTATCACATGGGAATACAATATATAGATTCTAAAATCTTTAATGGCTTTTACAAGTGCAAAATCTTGTTTTTCCATGATGTTGTATTTTAATGATGTATCCCTTAGTGCTTTACTAAAAAAGGCTATAGGTTTTTCACATCCTTGATCATCCTTTTGTAATAAAACAACAGCTATAGTATGTTCTGATGTAAATGAAAATATTATGAAGTCTCTATCAAATTGTGGACTGGTAAGAACTGGTGTTCTAGTCAAAGCCATTTTAATTTCTTCAAATGCTTGTTTGGCTTCTACTGTCCATTTAATACTTTAATCCTTTCTTAACATGTTAGTAAGCAATCTAATTAGTTCAGCTAAGCTAGATATGAATCTTCTCAAAAAATTAATTTTTCCTATCAAAGCTTGAAGTTCTTTAACATTTCTAGGGTGAGGTATCTGCAATATAGCTTCTATTCTAGAAGGATCGATTCTAATACCATCTTTAGAAATGATATGGCCCAAAATTTTACCTTCTTCAAGACCAAACAAGGAATTTTTTGGATTCAAAGAGATACCATAATATCTGCATTTTATGAATACTTGTTTGAGATGGTCCAAATGCTGCTGATCTGATTTAGAAAAAACAGTTAAATCATCCAGATATATAACAAGAAAGTCATGAATTTCTTTTGCAAATGTGATGTCCATTGCTCTTTGGAAGGTTTCTCCAGCATTTTTAAGTCCAAATGGCATTTTAACGTACTTGAATGTACCCCATGCAGGTGTTGTAAAAGCTGTTTTTTCCTGATCATCAGGGTGAACCATAATCTGGTTATATCCTGAGAACCCATCTAAAAGAGAAATCCTTGAAGCACCTACTACCCTTTGTAAAATGTGATCCATTTTAGGCAAATGATAATTATCCTTCAAAGAAACCTTATTTACATTTCTTAAATCAACACATAATCTGATCTCTCCAGTTTTCTTCCTAGTAGGGACTAAGTTAGACACCCACTCTGAAAATCTAATAGGAGCAATTATACCTGCTTCATACATTCATTTGATTTCTTTTTCAATTAAAGGCAACAGTACAGGGTTGATTCTTCTGAGTTTCTGCTTAAATGGTTTTTGATTTTCCTTCAAAGGTATTGTATGTTGAATAATAGAGGTATCATATGCTTTCAAGTCTTCATAACTCCAGGAAAAGACATCCTGGAATTCTATTATTAGTTCAACATATTTTGGTTTTTGATCGGGAGGCAAAGATTTAGATAACTTTATTATTTTAGGATTTTCTTCAGTCCCCAGATTATATTCCTCAATATCAGCTTTCAATGGTTCCATTTTGGGTTTCTTTGGAATATCATTAGAGTCGAAAAGATCTTCCAGAGGAGTTAATCCTTTAGGAAAATGATTATCTTTAAAATTAATGATCTCAGATTCATCTTCTATTATCTCATCAACCTCCATTTGTTTAAGGTCTTGCATTTATTTTTTGGTGAACTTTGTGGGATGAAGCATTTGAATTGCACTCTCTTCTGAAATGTCTGTTTCTTGTTCATTTATTTGATCAGATTCAATGATTGTATCTTCATCTATGTTACTGTTATAAAATTCATTCTCTAAAGTCAGAAAATTGTTAATCTGATTGTCATTTGCAAACACTTGCCAATTCTTAAGATTGTCTGGTATAGCTGGTCTGTGTCTAATCTCAGCTGTGAATTGATGATTAGGTTCAAATGGTAATTTACAAGTGCTAGCAAACATTCCAAGACTATGAGCATGCAAATTTTGTTTTCTTGGAATTTTAGCAAGCTGAGTTTGTAGAAAAGTATTGAGAATCTCTACAACTGTTCTTCTATATTCTCTTAGTCTGGGATCGTTTGTAAAAAAATGACATTTGATCTATTGAATGATTAAATCAGAATCTCCTATGATAGATACTCTAATTGCCCCTAATCTTTTGACAAGTTTAAGCCCTAACAAAAGAGCTTCATATTCTGCCATATTATTAGTACATTTAAAGTTCAATCTGTAAGCATGGCCTTCAGCATGATCATTTTCAAGGTTTTGTATCCAAATTCCTGCTCCTGCTCCTAACTTGCTAACTTAACCATCAAATTGTAAGTGCCACAAAATTTCATGTTCATAATTGGTGTCAGGTGATTCAGGAACTTTCTTAACAGTGAGATCTTGTTTTTCATTTTCTTCTGGTTTTTCTTGGGTATCTGATGTTTCATTTTCCTCAGAGATTTCCTAAATTTGAACACTAGATTTATTTGCAATTTCTTTCGGTTCTGTTGCTAGTACTTCTAATTCAGTGGGAGGATCAGATTCAACATTATAAATAATAAATGAGTCCATATCAGAGTGTACTAAGTAGATGGGGAAATTTTCAGGTTTCTCCTGACTACTGACTACATATTTCATTAAATTTTCTCTGTATAATCTCTTAGGTTGGACGAACACTAAAATAGTAGCATATGACATGTATAATTAAAGAGATCCTCCAAGCTTTGCATCCCAGGATCTGGATAATAGCATACCATATTTTGGAGGAATATCTACTACTACTATATCCATCAAAATTGTTTTTGCAGGGTATTGAACCAATGAAACACACAAGTCTTTGATTAATGCTAAACATCTCACCTGATTTGAATCAAACGAAAAAAGATCTTTGTATGGTCTGGTGATGTGTAGGCTTAATTTCTCCATTACAGCCTTTGGAATTAGATTGTGAGATTCCCCAGAGTCATGCATGGCATTATGAAGTATTTTATCATGTATGTTCAAACTCACATAGAATGGAGGAGTTCCTCCACTTCCTGGTTTTCCATTTACTTCAGGGCCAAATAATAATCTAGGTTGATCATCAAAAACGTTTACTGAGTCATCACTTCCAGTAATATTAAGTGATCTATTGATTTGACTTCGGTAGACATCATGTTTAGCTAATTCAGACAATGGAACAACTATTTTTAATTTGCCTACTTCAGCTTCCAGATTAAAAGGTTTTTCAGTCTGAGTTCTTGTATTTCGAACAGTTGGATTTTCTTTATCTTCTGTGTTTTCGATATTTTTCTCCTTCTCAGGAATGGGGTTGTGGGCTGAAGTTGTTTCCGAATCAACTTCTGGAGGTTCCTCTACATTTCCTTTGGGAGGAAGAGTATTGGAAAGTTGTCTATTATTCAGTTGAGTATCGGATACATCTTCAATTATTGGGTTGGCAGGATTAGGATTTGATCTAGAAAGAATATGTACAGGGGTAGTATTGGTTTTACCTTTGAGGGGCTGTTTTGTAGCTTTCTGTTTACTTATTTCCGGAACATCAATTCTTCTGGTCCTCAAATTATATTGCTTGTGAACTTCGTAAATGGCTGTATCATATCCTTCCTTAAAATCAAATGATTCTCCTGAATGGATTTGAAATTGCTTAAGAATGTGAGCTTCTTGATCTTCTTGGGTCAAGAAAACTTCTGGTTCGTTCTTGCATTCAGTAAAATTATTTATTTGAACATCTTCAATTGGTTCCTCAGAAGTTGAGGCTTCAATATAATTTTCCTGGAATGGGGGCCTAATATTTTGGTCAGGACCAATTTTTCTAGTATTTTGATTTTGGTTCCTTTTGAAATTTGGATTTCTCACAGTATTGCTCGGTTGACCATCCTAAGGAGATTTCTTCTCAATTGTTTCTACTCTATCTCCTAGCCTTTCCATTCCTTTGATAATAGCATCCAGTTTCTTTTCAAAAGATTTGGGTTCTTCATTTAAAGACATTCTCCTTTCAGCTTTGGCTCTAGCTCGTTTTTCTATCAGGTTGGCTTCAACACTAACAACTATACTTTGCATTTCTTCTAAAGTTTGAGGAGCTCTTTCCCTAAGATGATACGCCATATCAGAATCAAATCAATCAGGGAATTTGATTAATACTGAATCTGGAGGAGGTCTAAGATTTTGGGGAATAGCATTGTAAGCCTCATTGAACCTGGTGACGTAATCTTGCACAGTCTCATTTGGTCCTCTCTTTAGTTTTCCAAAGTCTGATAATATTTGAAGAGGATCTTTCTTCTTTTACCATCTGTTTAAAAATGATCTATAAAGAGCTTGTAATTCAGTAACATTGTTTGCAGGAAGGGCTCTAAACCAGGTTCTAACTTCTCCAGTAAGACTTTGGACAAATATTCTCATTCTTACATCATCAGCATCTATTTCATAAATTTCAAAATAATCGGTCAACTTTTTAGTATGCTGTTGTGCAGTGTAAGTACCAGAACCATCAAAAGGAGTGATTTTACTTTGGTAATCTTGAGGCATAGCCCCTAGATTAGCAGGTAATACCAAAGGAGCATATCTGTTTGCCATTGCAGGAGGTAGCGATGAAATAACATGTGAGGTTGGTCTATGAGTGGTGGGTGGAGGAGTAGAAGGGGTAGTTTGAGGTTGAGATGTTTGAGGAAATGTTGATGAACTTGGAGAGGCTGAAGTGATTACAGAAATATTTGATGTTCCTTCAGAGGTAAGCTCATATTGTATAAAATTTCGCAAATTTTTATCAAGATGTGAAGTAACAAATTCAAATTGTAAATCTTCAAGAAATACTGGGTCTGGAACCAAATTGGACAACTCAGATTCAGAAAAATTTACAAATACAGATGTTTCAAACTGCTCATCAAAAGGTTCGTCCTCAAGATAAATCCACTTCACAGGATAGGATATTGATCTATAGAGAGGTCGAGAACTACCAGAACTTTCTTGACTATCTTGTCTCCTAAGAATTCTGGGGATCAGATTCGGATTTTCAAGCACAGGCGATGGATTTGGATCAGGATTAGCCCTGGTGTAACGAGTCCTTTCTAAAGCCAGTTTTCTAGGTGATATTTTTTTTGGTTTTTGTCTAAATGGAATGAAAAATACAACTTCAACAATCTCTTTAAGAAGTTTCAGATATTAGATTTAATTTTTCTTAAATATTTATTTGACTAGAGGAACTGATCAAACTTTTGAAACCAAAGTTCAGTTCATAAACTAGACTGGAGATAGACTGAAGCAGCATTTATTTACTTATGCAATTGCAGAGCAAAAGTAGTTCAAAGGCTACCTGGCTAACTTCAGGCTCCGTCTATAGTTTATAAAGTAAACAATAGTAACAATAAAATTATTCAAAGTCCCTAGTGGAGTCGCCACTATGTTATCACTCAGATTTTCCTTGAAGTTGTTGGGAAGAGGAAAGGGGTTCGAGGTAACCACAAACCAACTTTTAGGTACAGAATCTAGCCAATCTGTACCCAGAGAGGGCTCTCTCTGTAAAATTTAGCTTTGTTTTGGAAGATATTAGGCTAGTTATAAAGTCCAGAGATTTTGATTGATTTTGGGTGATGAAATTCAATAGCTTGTGGTAAAATTGAGTAGTTTAGGCCATTGGGCTAATGGAGTTGAAAAGGATAGCTAAATTGGATCAAGTTTCTTAATAAAAGATGGTTTCACAAGGCAAGGTAATCAAACAGGGAAAAATTATAGATCTAAAGTGAATGGAATGGAATCAAAATGGATGAAGGGCAATTAAGAATCCTTCAAAACATTCGAAAGAGGGAAATTGAGTGATTATTAACAAAGAGCAATTAAGAATTCTTTATCAAATAATCAAAATGCATAAACTAGAAAAACAAGAGCAATTAAGAATTCACTGTTTAAACTAGTTCAGAAGAAAACATTTAGAATAACAACGATTAAAAGCATATTGCACTTAAGCATTTTTTTATTTATTCATTTTTGTTAATTATTCAGATACGAAACACAGATGATATAATAAACAAGTATAAAACTTCAAAACATAAGAGATAGATGACTTATTGATCCTTAATCTGACGCAAGAAACCTGTAAACAGTCTTTTGCATCAATTCCTCGTCTAGCTGGCCACACAAAATTTCTCCAACAACACTTTATTCCAAAATAGTCAATGTTACAGCAAAGTCTAAGAATCCACCACTCAATACTCTGATTGAGGGAGTATTTATACAAAAATTTATAAAAAATATTTCATAACAGATTGAGATATAATCTAGGATGACTCATAAGTATGTTACAAAAAACTAGAGACAGATGGTCTCGTAGATAAGAGAAATACTAACTGATGTTGTGCTGTTTCCTTCTTTTGAGAATGTGCTGGAAGCAGGCCCTAAGATTTGGCTCGCTGCTGTTCTCTTTAGTAATTTTGTACTGGCTGCTCCGTTTTACTGATACTCTTTATCTGCACTGATACTCTTTAACCTCTGTCTACCCTCATATCCTTCTTATTATAACTTTACTATAGTAAATGATCAAAAATTCATGTAAGGATACTTTTTACAAAAGTTCTAACATTTCTTCCCACCATTTAGCTTTCGGTATTCTGGTTCTTTGCAGCTTTCTGAGAGTTTCATCCGTCTCTGTATATCTGAAGAAAGTAGGTTGAATTGGGAACAAATGCCTTACCTCATGCTCGAGATAAAACAAATTTTCCAATCTATCATGAAGATTTTTTCCTGTAGGCAATGATGCTTTTGATGAACTAGTTGAGGAACTGGCCTGATTGTCAGCATGCTTGTCCAATTTCTCAACAAAACTTTCAAGGTCCATCAATTTATCCTCTGAAACTAAAGGACTGGGCAATCCTTTATTCAACAAAATATCAAATCTTTTTATAAAGGCATTGATTTCTTCTTGCATATCAGAGCATCTTCATTCTAGATTCTGCATCAGAGTTCTTTTGGTAAAAACTCTTTTTATTTCCAAAATTGTTCCTGTCCTGTCTTGAACGCCAAGTTATTCAAGTTGATGCTTTTTCTGAGTATTTAAAAAGCGGATAAGTTCATTGGCTTCTTCAGGCATGTTTCCCAATTCTTCTCTTGCTTTTAGGATTTCTTCCAGAGCCAATTTGACTAAATCATTCTGTTCATGCATTATTTGAATTGAGGGCCAGACATATTTTATTGAATGGATGATGTTGTCCCAAAGAATTTCATTTATTTCCTTTAAAGGCTTCTCCAATGTGAGATCCTTCTCCAATTTGTTGACCAACTTTTCTAATCTGTTGACCTCTCTTGTTTTATCTGCAAAATTCATCTTTGAGAGATCATATTTTTGTTCTAAAGTGGTGAATTGTACCTTTTTTCTTTGAAGTTCGGTCACTTGGAGTTTCAATTCTTCCATTGAATTTATTAACTCTTCGGTACTCAAATTGGAAGTATTACCCTGTGATAATTTTGCTGGCTGACTTGTTGTTGTAGTATCTGTAATCACTTTAGTTGTAGATGCTGGAGTATTTGACTGTTTTTCTTTTAATGCATTTTCAAGCTCTTTTTCAGTTTCATTAACTTGCACATTCAGTTTCAAGAGAAAATCCATCAATTATTCTTCAGAATTTTTCTTTATGATTTCTGGAGTCTGTGGATGTCTTGAGGCTGGTAACTTCAATTGTTTTCTTCAGGCTGCAATATCATCATCTTTTTTCTTGATCAAAGCTTCTATACCCTTGACATCTTTGGGATTATGACCCAATCCAATAATTATTTCCTCCAAAGTCTTTCTCCTGTTGTCCTTAGCCTGAGAAGAGGCTTTTTCAAGATTTAATTGAGCATTAGTATTCTCCAAATAATCCTGCAATTTCTGGGTCATCATTGATTTATCTATCAGAGTAGAATAAATCATTTCACCTGTCTATTTATGCAGCTCAATTTGATCCAAAGGATGAATATCCTTTGCTATGACTTCAAAATTAGTTCTGATATAATCTGCAGCTGTTTGAGGTTGCTGCACTTTGGGTTTGAAGTGACTCATTATCATTTTACCCTGTTGAATGTCATAGGCTGACATCAATCTTTGTTGATTCTTAGGAGCCATCTTCAAATATTGATTGTAAACTTGAAGTCTAAGTGGATCATTTCTGGCCTTTATATTTATGAATGTCCTTTTAATATCCCATGCATCTTTCACTGGTGGTTTGAAAGATGATACTTCTGCACTTTGCTGCTTTTGCAGCTCTTTTCTCTGTAAAGTAGTGGATGTCCCACTGATTGCATATGTTTGCTGACTACCCAATTCTTCTTGCGTCTGACTATCAGGGATTTCGTGAACAGATTCCACTTCTGGAAGAGGATTCAATTTTTTTCTTTTAACATCAGGCTGTTCTGAAGACTCACTGATAGGGGTAGCTGCTTCAGCATCTCTCTTTTTACTCTTTTCTATATTGAGATGAGTTTGTAAAATTGACATTTCTGCCACATTGATTTGAGTAGGAGAAATATGTACTTGACCCTGTTCTTTAGAAGTTTCAGGCTGTTTTGTCATTGTAAATTTCTCTGTAACTTGTATATCAGCCTCTTTCTCCTTCCCTTTAGATGCTACTGTAGCTAATGCACTGATTTCCTGTAAATTTTGTTGAGAAGTCCCAGCAGAAGAAGAACCAATACCTGGTATCTGCACCTATCCAAAAGAGTCTAGGTCAAGTATTTTTTCAAGGTCTTTCATAACATTGTCAACACTGACATTTTCACTATCTTGTTCTATCAATGTCCCTTCCATCCATTCATCCATATTGGCATACTGTTCAATTTATGGGATTCTTTGATGAATGTATGGTGATAATTTTTTTTTCATTCTTTTATCACAAATAAAGCTGTTTGGGTCATAAGGTACCCAATAGAAACTTTTTTGTAATTTGAGATAGTCTTCTAAAATTCTTTCAGCTTCCTTTCCAGCATCTCTAGAGTTACAGACAAAGGGACCTAATTGAATTTTAATCCTGAGTTGAGCCTTTTTCTTTGCATTGCAAAAATAGACTATATTTGAATTAATCATCTGTCTGAAATACTCTGATGCAAAGAGTCTCATTGGGACATATTTTGGAAACTTGAAAGGGCATAACTCACACCCATATATTATGATTTCTATGTGATTTCGGTATAGGTACCAGTCACCTATCTTGTATTGCTTTGAGAGTTGGAGAATTTTCTTGATGTCACTACTGACCCTAGGAGGGGAGACTCCTGTCAACAAGGTGGTTGCAGGGTGTACAAATAGGTCAATAAACTCATTATAAGAGTAAGGAGAATTAGAGGAATTATGAGTGATGGCAGACCAAAAGATTACAGACCTAGGATTTTCTTTGGCATCAAGTTTTTTAACATAGAAAGGGAAACTCTCTGATTGAAAGTAAAGCATGAGATGGTATATAACAGAGGAATACTTGAATACTCTTTCATTTTCTAATCTCATGAAATGATCATGGATTTTATCAGCAATGTAGGAAGCAAAATCATACTTGACAGCAGGGGGCTGTCCAGGGGCAAAATTTGACAATAATACTAGGGTTAATTGATCAACATATTCACTAGTATTGAAACCCATTATAGAGGATATCATATTCAGAATAAGCCTACCCACATCAATGAAAAAGGTATAACCATAAGGGGGAGGGCTTTTGGGCTGATGTTCTGGCAACATGAAGGTTTGGCAGAGGCGATTTAACTTTTCATGGGATAAATTGGCAGATTTCTCAAGTAGTTCTCCCATGGAAAGGGGAGTCAGGGCTTGACCAGGTTGAAACTGTAACATTTCATTGATAGACTGAGCAGTTATTGGGAAAATGACGTTTTGTTTCGGGGCAAGACTGCTCGTTGATTGGGATCATAATTTTCATGGCAGTAATGGATTATTTCAGGAAAAATGTGGACTGAGGGGAGAATATACATGGGAATATTGGATTCCCATAAACCAAAAATGTCAGAACCTTTCAAGTAATTATCTCTGCAGTAGCAAAAAATTCAAAGAGGATTTTCACTGAGAACAAGGTCTTTAATTTGGAAATCTTTGTCTGCTAAAGGCAGATAGTCTAAATCTCTATGAGGGGCATTTAGGGGTGCAACATTCAAAGCCACGGGAATTCCCATTTCTGGTTCTTGTGGATTCAGAAATGAATTCGGGTTTTAATGAAAAACGGGCACAATCACAGGTTTGGGAATGTAAAATGTAATTTTGGGAATTGAGGAATGAACTAAAGACTAATCTAGAACCCTGTTTCAGTTTTTTGTGTGGAATTTAAAACAAAACCAGGATTTTTACAGAGTTCAACGGGAATTTAGGTAAATACCTATTTTCCGGGAAATAAACAGTGATGAAAATAGGTGCTAGCAATGGCGGGTGAATTCTGGATGCTCGACTGCAATTTTCTTCAGCAAAGTAGTGGTTGGCAAATTTTGACAGTTGATTTTGAAATTAGTTTGCATGGGACACTGGTCACTGTATGAGATAGTGAAAATGATGCGGGTTCTTTTGTTTTATTTGCAATGTAAAAGGTTGGCGGGTTTTTTTTTTTTTTAAATAGATGACGTCAGCACGTACGGTGGTTTCGTCACAGGAGGTAGGCGGTAAGTGGTTTCCATCGCACAGCTTTTGGGGATGGGCGGTTTTCAGTGGAGGGCGAGCAATTCCATACAATGGACGACGCGTGGCGCAACACTGTTCAAAAAACCGCTTGGTCATCGCGCATTATTTTTCGGACAAGGATACACAGCGATATGAATGACAACCGTAGATCTCAGATTGATTGATCGAACGTTCGTCGGGAAAGGAAGATGACGGGGAATTAATATGGCGGGCCCAATGAAATTTATTATGAAATAATCGCATCGGGAGCGTTTTAATTGGTGGATTAGGTTATGAATTAACCTTGAGGGTTAATTAACCCCTTTATACGACAGAGTGTCGGTTTTATAATTGATTGGAATTTCAACCAATTAATTAAATTTATATGGTTATTTTTCAAACCAACGGGGCGAGATATTATCTTAATTTGGAAATTTTATTAAAATAATACAGGAAAAGGAGGAATTTACATAGGGATTTAAATAATAAGTTAGAAATTAATATGGAAAATGAACAGAAGCGCTAAGTGTAAAACATCAAGGTAATGTATTTAACTTATGATTTTATGAATAGGGTTTTTATAAACTATTGCATGATTTTCCTAAGTAAAATGGGATTGTACTTAGGGAAAGATTTTTTAGAGGTGAATAAATGTCTTGATGAATGATTTTAAGTACTTAGGCTTTTCCAATTATTGGGCCGAGGGTCCGGTCCCTCCAAAAGTCAAGGAAATGCCTTGAGCCCCTCCAATTTTCAAATGCCTTAGTACTTAGGGAAAATTAGTGAAATTTTTAGGGAAAAATGAGAAGGTAAGTTAATAATCTGACTTTGCTTTGTTTGAAATTTTTCCAGTGTAGTGTCTGGCTTTGCACTTGTGATGAAAGTAAATATTTAACACATCTAGAGTCATTATCCATCACATGTAATTATGCAACATCATCTACCTACCCTACCTACTTTACCCTACCATTTTTTCTTCTTTATTAGGGTGCACTTAGACTGGCAAACCCTTATCACACTTTTTCTTTTACATGTGGAAAATCTATCTAAATCTATCCTTATTACATCCAAGGGCTCAGATTAAACTTTTTAGCTCCTTTTATTTACTCTACCTATCTACTTATCTGCCAAGATTAAACAGTTTGGTCAGATTTTATTCTCTATCTCTAAAACATAAAATTGAAAGATGAACTAGCCAAGCTTAAACTGTTTGATTGTTCATAAATTGTGGCATAAAATACAAGTTGCACACAATTTTATTTATTACATAAGAGCAAAAAAGTAGTGGCATTTAGACTTGCACACTTTCCTTGGCCTTTCTTTTGGTGGGGCTCATTTTCTTTCACTTTTTTGGCCATTTTATTCTTTTCACCCTTTGATTTTTCTTTTAGGGTATACCCTCTTTACATTTTTTAATTTTTTTGATTTTTTGACAATATGGAAAACCTTTGCAACAAGAAAAGGTATGAACATATTACATAGCTCATCAAGTCAATCATGATATATGACACCTATTGGTATAGGAGTCTAACAGGGCTAACTTCCAACCCCAAGTGGTTTGAAATAGTTACATTAGATTGACTATTGAACAACCCCATTAGTCCCAGTTTGGTGATAACATTTTGGTGCATCTTCCGTGTGACTGAAGCTACATTTTCCCGAAAATTTGTGCTCAATCAAAGTTACTGAAATCTTGAAGGTAGGAGGAGGTCAGAAAAAAATCCTATTCTCTCAAGTTTTACCACAACCCACATTCTGAATCAGGGGACACTAGGCCCTAAACCGAGATATACTCTCCAGGCTTTACCACAATCCCAAACCTAGGATTCCTAGGCATGGAATTGAGAGTAAATCACCTCTAGGCTTTACCGTATATCATGCCATTCATCGGTCGAAGATTCCTAGGCCCACCAAGGCAACACAATCTAGCTTTACCGCAACCCACAATCTGGCTCAGGTGTTACTAGGCCAATGGCTTTACCATGATCCACAGTCCAATTTAGGGACCACTAGGCCATGTGCCATATCAATTTGAAGATCCACCCCACTCAGCTTTGAATCCATCCGAAAATCTATCTAAACCAAAACATGAGAACTCCACAACACCATGGCTACCCGGAAATGGAAAGGCTAGGTTGAAAAACACTATCACACCTGGAAAAACCCATGCCAATAAAAAAAATAACCACATGCAATACCATGCATGCCAAATCTAGTAAGGAAATCATACATGCAAATAAATACCTACAAAGAATACTACGGTAGCTTCCTAACCCTGCTTTTCCCTGCTTGATCTTTGCCTTCTTACTCCAAATCTCCAAGTATGCCACACTCACCAAGAGTGATCCAAGAATATTCTACGTTTCCAAGAGTATGAGAGAGAGAATAATGAGAACAAAAAACTTGCCAACTGATCCTCAACATCCTTTTTATCATTGTTGTCTCTAATTTCTTCATTTTCCATTATTTTCCTTCATTTTTCTCCTCACATGCAACTTGTGACTTTTCACCTTCCTTTTCTCCTATTTTCCATTATTTTCATAAATAATTGCCAATAAATGCCAATTTTCCTTTCCAAAGCCTTTTCCTTTGCCTTTGCCAATTTCCTTAGCCATATAAACCGATGAACACCCACACTAGGATGTTTTTTTCCACCATCCATCTTGGAATATGTTTCCCATCAAATGTGGTTATTATTTTTCCTTTATTACATTTTACATGGAATTTTCACCAGGGTTGTTACAGAACCCTCCCCCTTGGGGGACACCATCCTGGGTGTTCAACCACACGTATATCTCAGCAAAATAGCTAAAAAGAAACGATACTACCCATGGATCTTTATAACACATCTCTTTGCAATATTTACAATGAATAACCCGCTCGAAAGAAAAAATAATCATGAAAATGATACCATGTACTGGAGCTTTATAACACAGCTCATTATCGTATTTACAATAATATACGCATACACAAATATGCACATTTTCTCAACCTACAAATAGAAGGATACAATGCCCATATCAACAATAAGGGAATCTAGAGGCTTACACCTCCACCTTCAAAGTGGTACCAAGATTCACTTCCTTCCGACGAAGTCCGAAATCCACTGTCATGGTCAAATATTTATCCAATTTCCAGTGCTACAATCCTATGCCACTACACCCTTAGTGAACAATTACCAGCTGATTGTTCCCAAGCACACTCCCAATGTGCATTTGATTCCATTTGGCAATGATAATGCCCAAAACAAATCCATCCCTGACTTTCCCTTCTTTGATACACAGTCCCCCAGGAATTCCGATAATCCCCTTCTGTGCAGTCACTCACCTTCCAAGTTCCCTGACATCCCCTATCCCAGGTGATCCATCCCTTGGCAAGGCTTCCTTGTATCGGAAGATATAAAACCAAGGCATATACCTGCCTTAAAAAACCATCATACTGATCATAGCATGCTCATGGTAATCATTGGACATTATTGGGTACCAATGTCCTACAATGTCCCTGCTCCTGAAATGATTTACCTGCACACTAATGCATGTTCCAATTACTTTTGTTGACACTGTTAATTCTTGCAGTCAGTTTCAACCACCCAACTGGGCATTCCATGCTTCCTATGCTAAACACATAATTTCCATCAGACTCAAAAATAAATTGAAATAACTTCAAATCATATCTCATTGGTAGCTCGTCAACAAGGTACACTTGAAATCCTGTTCACTTCCTGTAACACAAGTCAAACTATCTATTTGATCAAACCATCATGTATAAACATATCATATCTAGCTAGCTCAACATGCAACCATCATAGATCAAAATAATAAATCACATGTAATCATCATAAACCATAATCACAAATCACATGAAACCATCATAAGTTAGAATCAGATATCACACGCATAACAAGACTGAAATAAAATACTAATACTTATCCTTCATTGGTCTGTACTTCTACCTTTTCTCTTTCTGTATACACACCGGATCGGTTGCCACACCCGGCAAGCACCCAGTGCCCTTGCTTCTCTTTACTCATGTACACATACACACAATGTACATCACAACACATACATCCACACAAGGCGTACAACACCACATAATGCATACACCAACATCTAACACACAACATAACACATACACCTACAACATGTGTATGATACAACACCATACACATGCCTATACCGACATACAAGACAAAACCTACACCCAGTGTACAATACAACACAATACATATACATATATATAGTACAACATAGCATATACACATGTCACAATACCATGACTACACCATGCACATATCTAGCACCACATGCCCACATCATAGCATGTACGACATGCACACAATACCACATGTATACCAATAGCATATGCACAACATGTACACAGTACCGCCTATGCACAACACTACCTACACAACATGTGAAAAATATCACATATGCACAACACCACCTGCACAACGTGTACACAATGACAAATGTACATTGCATCACTTGTACAATGTGTACATAATACCACATGTACAAAACACCACATGCATGAAATTCACACGACCCCATATGTACATGGCATCACCTACACCCAACACCACATGTACAACCTGTACACAACACCACATGCACACAAAACCATGTGTACAATCATGAACACAACACAAAATGCACATAGCACCATACGTACTATTATCACTCTAGTAATTCTTAAGTTGTGTAATTTTGGTTTTTAGTCAAAGAATTCTAGAGGTAACCACAAACCAACTTCAAACTCTAGGATCTAGCCTTCCTAGGGTTCAAATAGGGCTCTCTCTTTAAAGTTTAACTTTGTTTTAATTTGTGAATATTAGGCTAGTTATGAAAGTGCAGCTTTGATTTTGCTTTGATAGATTTGGTGGGAAAAATCACTTGAAAGGATGGATAGTGGGAAATATATTTTTCCATTGGGCTATGGAGTCAAAATCAAGTAAACAAGACTAGGATCAAGGGCAAAAAAGGTCAAATGTCTTTAGGGCAAGATAGATAACCCTTGGAGATCTTGGAAAGTTGTTTTTGTGAGGTGGTATGATCGGGATAAAGGGAACTTAAGAATCCTTAAATCTAGAAAATGGAAGTAGTAGGAGAGGTCAAACGAAAGAGGGAGAAATTAAGAATTCCCTACACTGGAAATTAGAGGAAAACATATAAATGATAACTAGTTAAAAACAGGGTGGTATTAACATATCCTGTAGTAAAACTCATAGTTATACATTCAGATTTAGCATAAACATAAATTGATGCATGTAACAAAGAAAAGAAACAATGACAAGTGAAGAAAATACCTCACTCCAAATAGCTCATCATAGGAATCCTGAAGTATGATGCCAATTTGCTTTGATCCAGCCTGCTACTCGAAGTTTTGACACACAAAAGCTTTAAAGTCCAAGAAGAAATGACTATAACAATCCCAACAATTTTATTCCACACAAAATAATTCTAAAGATGAAGTATTTATACATAGTGTTTTACAAAATATCCTAGAATACTTCTAGGAATTAACTTGGGAAAATAAAATATCTTTACAATAAAAATAGAGAAAACTGCTTAACAAATTAGCAAGCTGTCCTATTTTATCCATAAGAAATAGAAACAGTTTTGAGGATAAAGCAGGTGGCTGCCTTGGTGTCCTCCTTGCTGGCCTTTAGATATTTTTTGAAATCTGAATTGCCTTGTCTGATACTCTTTCTCAGATAATCTTTATTCACTAATACTCTTTAACCTTTAGTCAAAACTGTTTACTGCTGTAAATAAAATCTGTTTTGACTGTCATTCTGAAAATTATTTTTTTTGTCTTTTTTTTTTAATCTGCTTGTTTTTATCCTTCACAATAAATCTGTGAGAGCTTGCCAATCCTCATTTTTAGGATTTTGAATATTCCTTAATTTCCTAAAGTTCTCATCAGCTTCTATATATCTAGCAAAGGTGGGCTTGATGACAAACAAGCGTTTGATCTCATACTGTAAGTAAAATAAATCTTCAAAACTCTTCAGTAACACTTTTCCTGTGGGGATGCCTTGACCTGTTGGCTTATTTACTCGTTCCTTGGAAAATTCTCTTATCTTCTTATCATAATCATTTTGAGGCATCAATTTATCATTAATAACCATGATATCAGGAAGTCCTTTTTGCCTCAAAGTTGTGAACTTAACCATGAACCTAGTTATGGCAGTATTCATGCCTTCACATTTTTCTTCAAGTTGCCTCATCAATTTTCTCTTTGTTGTGACTTTTCTAATTTCTAGGATAGTTTCAGTTCTATCTGTTATTTTGAGCTCTTCCAACTCCTGTCTATTCTTGTTGTTAAGGAAATTGATTAGCCTTACAACTTTTTCTGGTTTATCAGCCAAATCAGTTTCAGTCTTTTGAATTTCTGCATGGGCTGCTAATAATAACTCTCTTTGCTAAAAAATTACCTGAATTGAAGGCCATACATCATGGATGGCTTCAATAACATTATTCCAAAGGTAATTTTTGATGTATGATATTTGATCCTTCAAAGTTAATTCTTTTTGAAACTTTTTTAACTCTTCACTCAATCTGCTGGCATTTTGTTCATGTATCTTAGAATTTACCTGAGCTGATTTATTTGAATTTTCAATATTTTCAATCATTTTTGTCAACCTGTTAATTTCATTTGTCTTTAAATACATCTCTTCCATTGCCTTCACTATATTGCTGGCATCATCTATAGGCTGTACTACTTGGTAGATGATTCAGTGGTTGATGTAGTGGAAGAAGTCACGGGCACTGTAGTAGCCAGTGGTTCTTTCGGTGCCAACTTTTCTCCTAAAGTTGAAGACATTGCTGCAGTGATAACTAGAATGACTGTAGGAATCATTGGTTCTTTCACTGTCTCCTTTGCTTGGACAAGTTTGTCCATCTGTATTTCCATTTCCTTAATCTGGGCTGTCAACTGAAGAATTAAACTCATCATTTCATCTTTTTCCTTTTGTTCCTGTAAGACTTCTTTTGTCTAAGGATGCTCAATTTGAGGAAGTTTGAGATGTTTCCTCAAGGCTGCTATATGCTCATTTTTATTTTTGACCAATGCTTCTATTGCTTTGATATTTGTAGGATCATATCATACCTGCAATACTAATTCTTCTAAGGCTTTTATCCTTAGATCCTTGGCATACAATGAAGCTTTTTCCATCTTCATTTGATCTTGCATGTTAGAGATGGTGTTTTGAAGCTTATGAGCACTCATAGCTTTTGTTGTAACTGTGGAATATAACATCTCTGAGCTTTTCCTGTGAAACTCTATTTGATCTAATTCATGGATACTGTCAGTAGCTACTTCTAGATCAACTTTCTTATAGTCAACAACTGTCTTTGGAACTGATACTATGGGCTGTAATACTGAAATAATCAATTTTTGACTTGAGTAATCAAATGATGATAGGAATCTGTTTTGATTACCTGTCTTTTGTTTCAAGAACTGAGAGTAAATTTCAGTTTTGATTTCCTCATTCTTCAATTTAATTTGCTTATATTTCCCCTTAATATCCAAATCCTTTTCCTCAGCTGCCTGTGAGGAAGAAGCTTCCATGCTTTTTTGTCTTTCCATTAACTGTGTATCTTCATTATTGAATTGTTCTTCATTCTAATTTGGCTCATTGATAATTACAGTAGCTACAATTGTCTCTAGAAAATCTGTGTTGGTATTTAACGACTCTATTTCTTCAACATCTATTGTCACTTTTTCTTTGCTTGTTGTATCTAATTTAGGCCTTTTGTTATAAATGATCTTGAACTTTGTTTCTGTTGTTATCTCTGCCACATAGGCTCCTTCTTCCCTTATTCTTTTGATGGACTTCTCTGGCTGATTTGCAATCTCTAAGGTATGACTAGTATTACCTTTGTTTACTACATCTATTAATGTGTTTTCAATCCATTCAAGCTGATTGGAAAACTTTTCTATTTCTAGTTTGGTTTCATGTATAAAGGGTGTTAATTTGCATTTTACCCTTAGCTTGCTCAAGATCCCTTGTGAATCATAATTCCAAGGGAAAATCTCTTCAAATTTATATTCCAATAACTGATTAGCTGCTTCAATTTCTGTATCTCTGTGATTGCATATGAATGGCCCAATTTGATTTTTAAGTTTGAATTGGGTCTTATTTTTAGCTACCATGAAATTGATTGGATCAGAGTTTAGGATCTACCTAATATACTCCAAGGCAAAGATCCTCATTGAAGGATGTTTTGGTAACTTGTAAGGTAACAAGTTTGTCCCAAAAACTCTGATTTCAGTGTATTTCTCATACAAATACCAATCACCAACCTTACTCTGCTCTGATAACTGCAATATCTTCTTCATTTCCTCATTTATTCTAGGCTGCTTTGTCTTGGTCAACATGGTGATCACTGGATGTAAAAATAACTCTGAAAACTCTGAATAATTAAAATCTGTACATTCTTTTCTCAGCAATGATGTCCAAAAAATGACAGATAGAGGATTTGAATCTATGTCAAGTTTTTGAAGAGTGATTGGAAAATTATCTGATTGGAAGTACAAAAACATATGGAAAATGTAGGAGGTATATCTAAACACTCCCTCTATTTGAAAATTTGTTAATTGATAATGAATACTATTAGCAATGAAACCAGCATAATCAAATATTACTGAAGGTGGTTGACTTGGAGAAAAGGTGGACAAAAATCCTAGGATAGACTCATCAGTGTGTTCATCAGTGAAATACCTAAGTATGAAGGAAAGCATGGAAATTACATGCCTTGAACCTTTAGGGAACTTAGTAGTAGAATATGGAGGATTTAACTTGGGAATTTCTACATGCAAAGGCATAAAAGTCTAAAAAATCATGAACCTTTTGGGAAAATCTAGGCCAATATATAGCTTAGTGAGGGCCTCTATGGACAAAGGAACTACTTGGGGGTCAAGTTGAAGCTGCAACATTTGGTTAATTGACTTTGCAGTGATAGTAAAAAGGACTTCTTTACTGGAATTTACAATAGCTCTTTGTTCAAGAATATAGTACTGTTGACATAATCTTATAATATCTTGACATGGGTGAGTCAATGGGACAACATATTTGGGTAAATGAGATTCCCAAATATGAACGTATTCATGATCATCTAAAGACTTCTCATAGCACCAGTTATGGATATCTAGCAGGTTGAATTCAACTATGGGATCTTCTATTTTATAATCAGTATCAACTAGGGGAATGTGTTCAATATCAACAACAGGTGGTTGCAATGGATTGACAACAATAGTAGTACTTGAAGTCATGGCAGGCGTAGGTTTGGGTGTTTTAGAACCTTCAGGCTTTCTTGCACTCTGTTTCTTAGGCATTTTGATCTACTTCTGCAAGTTTAGATAGTTTGCAGAAGTAATTTTCTTTAACAGAGGCTTAATTGTGCTTATTTGGAAAAGTATAGGCTTTTAATTAGGTTTTCTGTTCAATTAGGCCTGTCAAAGAGGTTTGGAGGCTTTTAGAACTGGTTTGAAACAGAAGACATGGTTTTTATGAGTATTTTTAATGGGAATAGGGCTGAAAAGGATCACATAGGGAGTGGGGTACCTGCAGAGGTTTTCTGGCTTATTTCAGGGCTTGAAATAGACTAATAAACTGTGAAAACTCACCAATTTCTTCAGAAATGGTGCACAACAGGGAAATAGGGTTTATGGGAAAAATTTGCCAGAGTTTAGCCTGTTTTTGGGAATTTTAGGCAGTTTTTAATCAATTTTTTAAAACCCTAAAATTGTTTGTTCTGTAAAAAGGTCTTTAAATTGATTGTAGGTTCGATTTTTTTTTTAAAGAAAAATTCCTGTTGTAATGCAGGAATCGACTTTTTGGAAGAGTTTCTTGAGGTTATTTGAACAAGTTGGAAACTTCTGTGAATTTTTTGGAGTGATGTACAACTCCTCAGCAGTCTTTAGAGGTTTGTAGGGAAAATATTTGCAGGCTTCGGGCTTAAAAATGGAAAAAAATGGCTAAAAACTGTGTTTTTACAGTCGGGGAAACTTTGCAGAGGTTTAAACGTACAAGAATGATATTAAATGAATATATTTTCAAAGGTTTATTATGTATCTTGGTCGTATTAATCGGACATTGAATGCAGGTCACATCAGGCGGGAGGAGCGGTTTCAGAATTCAAAGGGTTAAAACCAGATTGGTTATCGCGTAGAGATTGGGTGGTAAGCAGTTTTTGGCTTAACCCACATGATCCAATGATTGAAGGGCACGTGGAGGAGAGAGGTTAATGGGAAACCACCCATTTCGCGCAGGTTTGGTGGTTGGTTTAGCACGCATCTATTCTCCACGATATCATATATGAATCGTCGGATCTGGAGTTCATGAGCGAATGGTCCAGATCCGTTCGGAAGCTGCGTCGGAATGGGAGGTGGGACCGAGGTTTGTTATGCGGCAGAAAAAGGACTTTAAGCTTTATCAAGTGTGTTTTAATAAAGTTCAAGCCTTTTGGCTTTATTAAAATGGGCGGAGGGGTTTTGAACTTTATGAATAGACATTGGTTTAATTCAAAAACCTTGGGTTATACAAATATAGGCGGGGGGGTAATGTAATGTATTTTTTATTTTAAATATTTATAAATTTTTTCAATAATACATACGCAGGCGTAGTTATATTTATATAGTTTTTAACCTTTTGAATAGTTTAAAAACTATAGGGGCGGGGTATTTCAATAGAGATAGGTTTAGACCAGAGGCTTTATAGGCGGGGTTTTTATTTCATGCACATGAGGATAATAAACTATGGTCTAAACTTTTTAAAATAGTGGGTATTTGGGGGTTATTTAGATATAGGGGAATTAATATATACAGGAGGGTAAATTAGGGATTTAATAAAAATAGGTTAAAAGTTAATATGAAAAGGGTAGTGAAATGGAAAAACACATGTTATCTCTAAGTAAAATGTGAAAAATAAAGCATTGCTCATCTTTTATATTATTTCACTAATACTTAGGATAAATGTAATTTTGAGGGTTTTATGAATGTTTTTGAAAATAACGAAGTTAATTACTTTAGGGTTACAATTTTACTAAGTAAGAATGTGCCTTTACTTAGGAAAAGGGGGTTTTGATGTATGAATGAAGGGTAAATGTTGATGAATGAGGGTTTAAGGTAGGAAATCAATATTTTTAACTAACTAGTCATCGAGCCTTGGGTCCGGTCCCAACAAAAGTCAGAGAAATTCTCTAAGCCTCTTTGACTGAAATTTTTAGAATACTGAATACCTATAGGGGAGGGAATAGTGATTTTTCCCGATGATGTCTTATTTACATGATTGCTCCACTTTTTTCTACCTACCCAACTTTATTTCTAACATTTTTTCTTCATTTTGTAGGTGCATTTAGGGTTGCAACTTTGAAACATTTTCTTTCAAAGCATAAAACTATCTAGATCTACCTTATTTCATCCGAGGGTTCAGATTAAAGTGTTGAGCTCCTCATTATTCTCTACCTATCTACTGATTTGTCAAGTTTAAACTATTTGACAAATCTTTATTCACTATCTAAAACATGAAATTGAAAACATGAAGAGTTAAGATTAAATTGTTTAACTGATCATGGATTATGGCATTTATTGACACTCTGCACATAATCATTATTCTTGCAATAAAAATTAAAGTAGCGGCATTTGGACTTGCTTACTTTCAGGTCTTATTTCTTTTCTTTTGGGGTTTATATTTTTCTAAGTCATTTGATTCTTCTTTTAGGACTTTTTATTATTTTTTCATTTTTTCAAAATATGGGAAAACAACTTGAAAAAAAATGTATGTACATATTTACAAAACTATCAAAGTCAATTAAAAATTTATGAACCCTATTATTATAGGACCCTAACAGTGGCTCAACATGGGGATGAAATTTCCTGGTGAAATATCAAGAACTTTGAGACTAGTAGCCTTTAGAATTTGACTGTGATGACCCTGTAAATGTCTTATGATATCTACAACTTATTCATACTTATGATATTCACCTCTCAAAGCTTGGGGCCTTCTTTTCGGGCTTCAACTTTGTTAGGGAAACATCCAATCCAATCTAATCTTTGCAATGTATATGTACAATCATCAAAGTGAATAAAAACTAACTATTTGTTAACTCAGGAGAGTAGTAGTGCTTCAACATTCTACCATTTACTAGTCCTTCTTGTAGATCTATTCCATCCATTTCTTTCGGGAAGAAATGATTATTACCTCTATATCCATAAATCACATAAGGTTCTTTCCACAAAAAAATCAAAATTTCCATGTTTTCCTTTGTCTTCTCGTCTGGAATCCCACTTTAACACTTTATCACTATGTAGAAATCATCCTCTTTAGTCTTTTTATCAAAAAATTTCTTAATTTGATCCTGAATGAATTGAGATTTGATATAAACTTCTTCCCTGGTTTGTTTCAAGTGAATAGTTTGATTGATCCTTCTTTGAATGTCATTTGTTTCCACTTGTAACTCTTGGATAATTTTCATCACTGCTACAATTAGGGAGGATGGAAAAACAACATCCATTCCATAAACTAGTTGGTAAGGGGAAATACCAATGGATTTTTTAGTAGTAAGTCTATCTGCCCATAAGGCATTGACTAACTTCTTATTCCAAGTCTTTTATTGTCTTCAAGTATTTTTTTTATTATATTTACAAGGCTTTTGTTTGAGGATTCAACTAGGCCATTACCTTGGGGGTATATGCAGTGGAATGACCTAAGGTAATATGGTATTTGTGGCAAAAGTCAATCATTTTATTGGATTTGAATGCTGCTGCATTGTCAGTAATGATCTTTTGGGGGCATCCAAATCTTGAAAGAATGTTGTTTTCTAGGAAGGAAATAATGACAGCATCTGTGGCTTGCCTGGAGGGTATGGCTTCAATCCACTTGGTAAAATAATCAGCGACTGTCAAAATCCACTTATGTTGGCCTGAAGAAGTAGGGTGAATTTCACCAATGAAGTCTAAACCCCATTGTTGAAATGGAATTTCAGTTGAAATAGGCCTTAACGGGAGGGGTAGTAATTTCTTCTTACCCTAAAAAATTTGGCACTTAGGACATGAAGTTACATACTTTTTGACATCAGCAAATAAGGTAGGCCAGTAAAAACCAGCTCTCAGGATCTTATCTATTGTATTTTTCCAATACAAGTGTCCTCCATAATCACCCGCATGAAATTATTCAAGTATTTTGTTAGCTTCTTCCTTTAATAAGTGTTACACAGCATTTTGTCACCGTCCCTGCAATCCATCGTCCCGTACATTGGAGGACTATTCCCGTGACCTGTGAATAGTAAAATGACCTGAAACCACCTTCATGGCATCCCCTTACATAAGGAAAAACATTCCCCTGAAGAACATTTCCTCTGAAAAACCCTAAAAACAAATGTTTTAGCCTTGGTGCGACTAGCCAGTTCATCCCTTGCGCCAATGTGGGAAATCCACACTAGTAGGTGCGCCAACTGGCGCTCTGTCCCTGTGTTTCACTCGCGCCAAGCTTATTAAGGGATGTTTTTTAAAAATAAATGGCGGAAGTTTGATTCTAACAAACTCCTGAATGATTCATCAGAAGGAGTTGAGTGGTTTGGCTCCGGATCTCCATGTATAGGAAGTAGTTTTCCACCTATTATGGAACCTTCCTAAGAGATAGGGCCTATCCCATGATTATAGGGATCCCAACTTCCTCGTCTCCATCTATAAAAGCTTGCCCTCTCCATTGGCAAGCTAGCTGAACTTGTAGGAAGGAAACTATAGCCGGGAAACTATTGAGAGCCAAGCCGAAGAGAGAGAGAGCTTCGTCCAGATTCCCGACAGGCTTTGTTGAGACGTGCTCCGCTGTCAACTCCGCCGAAGGAAGATCATAGCGTCAAAGCATTTGCTTGTAATCTCCCTTTTGTCATTTATAATATAAGCGACTCTGATTTTGGTTCCATTCATGTGTTCATTTCTTTATGTAAAGCAATGAATTATATCCTCCCTGACTAATATATGGTTACATGCTTTAGATTTTACGTTGTATGTCATTATTTCCCTACATGTGTAGAGGTGTTCGGACGTGTTGAACGGAAGGATCATGATATATCAAGCGAGGGATGGGAAACATAATCTTTTCTTCAATGACAACTGCGTGGGATTTGAGGTAGGCAACTCATCGCGATCTTTGTCTTTTTGTAATTAGGAACCAACGTCATTACGTGAATTGATTTTTGCTAGACCTGATCTGGGCTAGTGGGATCGCCTCTGTCCGTAGAGGGGATTTACCTCTTCAACAAAACTGGCGACTCCACTGGGGAATCAGTTGGAGTTAGTCTTTCTTCTTTTGGTTTTTTTTGGCTTTTGATTGATTTATTTTCTCTTCTGGTTCGCCTCCTTTGGTGTCAAACCCTTGTTTAGCCCCCAGAAGACCTGATCCAGTCTCTGTTTGTCCTTTTTTCATCTTTTCCCATAGTAAACTCGATTGGCGCGGTTTACCTCTTGACAGTTGTGCCAAATGGCGCTAGTTTCTAGTTAGGCCCCCACGCCAATGCTTTTTTGGCACATATTATAGCCAAACAGGTGCACCAATTTTGTTTGGTGTTAGGGTTTGCTTGATTTTGGGCTCTTTGAGCTTGATTTTTGGTCCTGGTGTCATTTTTCTGATTGTTTGAGTGCCTTGAAGTCTTTGTTGACTGTGTTTGGACCTTGTCCTCCGGTTGTTTTCCCTTTACTATCATTTTTTCATTCTAGCCCTAGGGCTTCTAGGTGCTACAGTGTGTTGAGCCTCCCGTGGGAGTTTTTTGGTTCTGGCTTTCCTGGTCAACTTCATTTTCACTTCTTTACATTCATTTTGCTAAATTTTTATTGTATCATTGCGTTAGTTGAGTGATTGTCCTTTATTTCATTCAAATTTCGCTTTGTCTCATTCTGAGCCTAGATTACATGGTTTGTGTGAGTCTTTTTCGAGATTCTTCTTCGATTTGAGGGATTTCTTCATCAGTTTGGGTCTTGATTGTGTGTGTTTGTATTGAGTGAACTTGTTTGTTTAAGCTCTCTCACTATCATTTCTCGAATTGATTCCTTCATTAGTTTTTTCATTCGTTTAGTGCATTTTCTCTAAAACATTGGAAAATACAAAAACAAATTTCTTTGCATTTTGATTAGTCTAGTGAAAATTGAAAGCTCTTTCGCATTACTAGTGTTATATAACTCTAAGAGAGAAGTTTTCTAGTTTCATTAGCTTGCATTAGAGAAATTAGTGGATGTTTTTGTGATCATTTTGTTGTTATTTGAAAAGCTCTCAACCCTCCCGTAGATAGATCTTCATTGAACATAGTGATATTTTGTGGCATGTAGTGTGCATTTAGAGGATTTTTTGAAGATCCAACATTCGATAGGGCCTGAAATTGAAACATAAATTGAAGATTAACTCTAAAATTTATTCAATCAACCTAAGGAAACATTGAAACCTAAAGGAACATTTAATAGTCTAAGGTAGAGACGTGTTCCGACATCGTTAAACCTAGCAGCTGTTGCTCGCCATCTGGCTACAGATAGTGCTAGTATGGACTTGTGCTCCCCGTACCATCGAGTATATAAAGGGATACCCTTCTAGGTTGCAATCCTTTATCCATAGGAAGCCGAGTTTTCCACCTTGTAATCGTGATACACCGAACACAACATTCGGGGAGACTACCTACACGTATGTCAAGTCCTTGGTCATTTATGTTTCATTTGATCACCAAGGTGTATATGGCAGTTCACAAAAACTTGGTATACCCTCTTGCTTAGATTACCTGAGCAGTCATTTTGGTCTTTTCGTGACTCTTTAAAAGTTAAAAGATCATCGAGCTCTTGTCCTTTCATGCTTGTTTCAACCTGAAAGTGATAAAATCATCTTTTGGCTGTTTCTTGACTCTTAAAATATGAAACGGTAGAGTTTTGTTTCAGTGTTTTAAAACTTAACTGCCCACGAAATATTCCTGGTTAAAGTTAGTTTCCTTAGGGTGTTGTTTTGGGTCGTTTCTGATGGAAAATTTTCTGGAATTCACCAACCAAGGAATCCCCTCCGATGGGAATCCTGGTCATTTTCCTCCTTTTGGGAATGTTGGTGCTCCTTATATGGAAATGTTGTCCCTTCCTGGGTTAACTTTTGGGTTGCCTGTTTGGTTGTTTTCAACCTCTGTGGTCCCGAATGTCCCAACTACTGTTCAATCAGTTCCTCCACCTGAACAAAATCATGTTGATTCCAAGGTGGCCCTCTCCCCTTCTTCGCCTATTTCTGCGTCTTCCTCTTCTACTTCGCCTAGTGAAAGTCTAGATTCTAGTACCCAGGTGACTAAGAAGAATAATAAGAAGACTAATAAGAAGAAGTCAGATAAGCGAGAGGCTAATTCTGCAGCTACTGCTTCTAAAACATCTGCTCTCGATAAACCTTCCAACCCTCCGCGGAAAGTCAAGTTCCCTTGCATGTTGTGCCAGGGAAACCATCTTCTTCGAGATTTCCCTGGCATTCCCAAGGTGCTCAAGGTATGGTCCAACGGTCGTCCATCGTTGCCTTTGGCTTCCAGGAGTCAGGTTGGGGGCACATATTCAACTAGTGCTGGTAAAGATCCTAAGAAGCAAGGTAAGCTTACTAATCCATGTAAGTTGTGTGAAGGGCATCATGCCATTCACCTTTGTCTGTATATGGATGAAGCCAAGAGATTTTTGGACAAATCGACTGTTTCTGCACCTTGCCTTCCGGCTATTTACAAACAGCTTTCTTTGAGTCCTTCACCAGTTGATCCAACAATCAGTCAAGAGTCATCCTTGCTTGATCCCGCTCCCCCGAAAATTCACCATCATGAATCCATCCCTGACCAACCATTGGTCGTGGGATCGGTTGAGCTGGCCCCGTCTGTGGTGCACCAGGTATTTTCCGTTGAGATTGGATCTCACACCCCTCAGGTTCTTCTTGTTTCTTCAGATTCCTCAAACTTGGAGAAAGATTCTCCTGTCCCTATACCTCAAGAAGCCGCTCCTCCGCCTCCCATGATGGAGGTCCCGGAGGATACCCCTCCTGACTCCATGATGGATGTTGTGTAGGATGCTCCTTCTTATCCTGTAACACTAGGGGAAGACCATCTCGATTAGATGGTAGCCCCCCCAAGTAGTTTTGTTTCTTCCTTCGATTGGAGTCAATTCACAGGTTATCGCCTTCCATCTTATGTTCCCTTTGAGATCATGGTACAGGCCTTCCATTTGGTCGTACCCAGCACCATTATAGATGAAGGTGCATCTATTAGTATTTTTTCCTTAACTACTTGGTAAGCTTTCGGTTCGCCGCTGCTTGTGCCTGTTATGCAGAATCTGTTGGCGTTTAACAGAGGAACCAGTCAACCGTTAGGGATCCTTCCGAAGTTGCCTGTTACTTTGGGAGGGAAAACTATCCATATGGACGTGATGGTTGTTCTTGGCCCCTTAGACTTTAATTTAATCTTGGGGCGTGATTATACTTATGCCATGGGTGCACTTGTCTCCTCCCTCTTTCATGTGATGTGTTTTCCACACCAAGGTCGGATTGTGACCATCGATCAGATTTCATTCTTTGGTCCCGATATGGCAGCTGGCACACCATCATCCCTGCCGGATCTTGATCCGCCGGTTGTGTCATCCACGCCGCATGTCAATTATGTGGCTACCTTTCCTGTGCCCGTATTCAGTGATAGTGCCGTTGTGCATCAAGTGCTGGGGGCATTAGGTCCTGATTTCTGAGATTTTTTTCTCTCATCGGATGAGAAACTCTTGGAAGCCATGACTTCTTATTCATCATGATGAGGTCTGTCGGAGCAGAGTTTGTTTTCTTGTGTCAAGCTCCTTAAACCATGAAACGTGGTCTGTCGGAGCAGAGTTCATTTTCTTGTTTCAAGCTTGTTAAAAAATGAAACAAGGTGTCCAGAGTAGAGTTCCTTTTCTTGTGTCGAGCTCCTTAAAAAATGAAACAAGCTCTTATGATGATAGTTCTTTTAATGTGTCAAACTCGTTAAAACAATGAAACACGTTCCCATTCAATTCGAGTCTTTATTTAGTTCTCATAAAATCTCAGTCGAGTCTTTCTCTTGATCTTGTAACTTGAACCTTCACTCCATCTGCCTTTCATATGGATTGAAGCTTGGGGAGCATGTACCTCGAATTGAGTCACCATGATGGGGGCATGCAAATATTTCAAGCATAGTTTGTTTCCATTTCAAGATTGTGTAAAAATGAAACTGATTTCAAGCATAGTTTATCTTTGTTTCAAGCTTGTGTAAAAATGAAACTATTCCCATTTTACCTCTCGTGATTGCCATTTTATTAGCCTGTTTTTCAGGTGAGCCTTGGTTTTCTCACTCCATCGTCACTATCTTCTTGGCTAATCATATGCCTTCACTTGGTTGTTTTTCCCATTCCTGAGGAATCGTTGTAATGAGTGGTCTTGTTAGCCAACCTCTTAACCTTTACTTGTTCTGAGCAGTTCCACCATTACCGGAACCAGTTGCTACCCTTTATACCACTCGTTCCTCCAGGAGGAGTCAACCTTCAACTCTAATCTGACTCTCTAAAATTGAAAATATTGCCGAGTCGCTTGTCATTTTGAGCTCGTTAAATTGGCTACGAAACAACATCTACCCAGTATACGTTTACCCCTTTTTCGGGTTGGGATGGATTATTTATGAAAAGGGAATACCTTAGACAATCGCGACTAAGTGGTTCTCTCAGACACAGTTTTCTACCATTTCGGATCTGAGGGACTATTTTACGAAAAGGGCCTTGCTAGAGTTTTCTTTTGCGCTTTATTTTCAAACTCTCTAAATATGAAAAGATGTCGGGTTCTTACTTTGTCAGACTCGTTAAAACCTGATGACATCGAACTTTGTCGTAATGACGTTACTCAAGTTCCTCCTTCCTAGGGCTCGGTAAATGTACTAGGTTGGATTTGTCCGAAGGAAAAACTTATATCACAAGAATTTGCTATCCCCTTCAAGCTTGTTTCCAAAAATAATTTAGGTACTCACCAAAAATGGTGGGGAAAAATGGAAACAGTATCACCGTCATGTCGGCAGTATGTTGCTCTTGAACATGGCACTTGTCTGCATTCGTATCGGGTTGGGGACATCTCATCTCGTTTTTTGCTTGCCTCCATGGGTTTGGGTAATATCTTTTGACCACTCATCTACTCTCTGCCATGTCATCATGACCTCAGATCCTTTGATGTCAAATACTGCCAAATCCAGTGTCGTGCTGCCGATATGTTCAAGAGAAGTTGGCCTTTGCAGTTTTCAACCACCCTCTGATTCTCTTTTGATCTTGATTCAAAAACATCATGTTCCTCTATCTCGCATCGATGATGTGGGAAACACTATGGCCCACCTTCGATCAAGGTCACTTCTTGTCAAATTCAACTCATTATCCAGGAAGCTGATCTAGAGACTCCCTTCAAGTACCGTGGAGCCTACATGCCTCAATGGCAGGTTCTTCGCATTCGATGCAAGGTTTTCATTATTGGCCTTCGATCGGATGATTCTGTGGGTGTTCGACGCCAACTCACTATTCACATTCCATGGATTGTACCTATAGTACCTTGAGGGCCATCCTAATTATTGGTGGTTCCTCTCACGTTTGTTAACAAATTTCATTATTGGCTGGTAATCAGACGATGTTATTTCATGTTCGACTTTAGCTCACTTATTCACAGGCTCAGACTTGTACTCTATTCAGGTTGAGATGGAGCGCAAGACCCTAGATTTTGTCTAATGAAATCCAGGCTGCGGATTATTTGTGGATTATCATGATTTGTTACATGACTCATTTGATTGGATGGATGCGACCATACCTGAGTCTACTTGTTGATCCTTCTTTACTGGATGGTTGCGTCCATACCTTGGATCCTAGTTATTGTACACTCTATTATGGATGGCTACGCCCATCCCACATATCATGTATCAGAGATATTAGTTGTACTTATATGCAGGTCTTCCGATGGTAGTGTTTTCAGTTAGGCGTGTTCTCATAAATCATTTCACCCCTCCCTCTCTCTCGGACCTCATGCTTTAGGGGGCATCTATTACACAACATTTTGTCACCATCCCTGCAATCCCTCGTCCCGTACATTGGAGGACTATTCCCATGACTTGTGAATAGTAAAATGACCTAAAACCAGCTTCATGGCATCCCCTTGCATAAGGACAAACATTCCATTGAAGAAAATTTCCTCTGAAAAACCCTAAAAATAGATGTTTTAGCCTTGGTGCGACTAGCCAGTTCATCCCTCACGCCAATGTGGGAAATCCACACTAGTGGGCGCGCCAACTGGCGCTCTGTCCCTGTGTTTCACTCACGCCAAGCTTATTAAGGGATGTTTTTTAAAAATAAATGGCGGAAGTTTGATTCTAACAAACTTCTGAATGAATCATCAGAAGGAGTTAAGTGGTTTGGCTCTGGATCTCCATGTATAGGAAGTAGTTTTCCGCCTATTATGGAACCTTCCTAAGAGATAGGGCCTATCCCATGATTATAGGGATCCCAAATTCCTCTCCTCCATCTATAAAAGCTTTCCCTCTCCATTAGCAAGCTAGCTGAACTTGTAAGAAGGAAACTATCGTCGGGAAACTATTGAGAGCCAAGCCAAAGAGAGAGAGAGCTTTGTCCAAATTCCCGACAGGCTTTGTAGAGACGCGCTCCGCTGTCAGCACTGTCGAAGGAAGATTATAGCGTTAGAGCATTTGGTTGTAATCTCCCTTTTGTCATTTATAATATAAGCGACTCTAATTTTGGTTCCATTCATGTGTTCATTTCTTTATGTAATGCAATGAATTATATCCTCTCTGACCGATATATGGTTACATGCTTTAGATTTTACGTTGTATGTCGTTGTTTCCCTGCATGTGTATAGGTTTTAGGACGTGTCAAATAGAAGGATTGTGATCTGTCAAGCGAGGGACGGGAAACATCATCTTTTCTTCAACGACAACTGCGTGGGATTTGAGGTAGGCTACTCGTCGCAATCTTTTTCTTTTTTGTAATTAGGAACCAACGTCATTGCGTGACTTGATTGTTGCTAGACCCGATTTGGGCTAGTGGGATCGCCTCTATCTGCAGAGGGGATTCACCTCTTCAAAAATAAGCAATTTAATAAAATCCCACTATGATCTCTCCAAAAAAGTACATTATCTAGAATACAAAATCTTACTGCCTTTAGTTTTAAGAATCTGGCTTTAGTTCTTGACAATCCAAGAGGATCTTGTAAGTTTTAGAGTACAAATATGATATTTGTATACCAAGGTGAGTCTGAGAAGGCTTCACTAATCGTTGGAGTCGCCATCTCTTCCTGATCATCTACTTGAGCAATAAAATTTATGTCTAAGGCATTGCAGTTAGATTCATCCATAAGTCTGGATAATCCTTGTTTGATGAGTTTTGTGGGTTTTATCTCTATGTCATATTTTAAGATAGTGGAATCCACTTACCTCTTCTTCCATCAGGACCATCCTAAGTAAGAATGTCTTTTACTATAGAATTTGGGACATAGGAAATGATATGAGAGTAGAGAATATAAACTCTGAAGTCTTTAATGGCCTTAACCAAAGCTAAGGCTTGTTTCTCCATAACATTGTACTTCAAAGGGTCATCTCTAAGGGTCTTACTGAAAAAACTATAGGTTGTTCAAATCCTTGGTCATTTTTCTGTAGTAAAACTGCAGCAATGGTGTGTTCTGAAGCAAATGAAAAAATTATGAAATCTTTCTTAAAGTTAGGACTTATTAGGACTAGAGTTTTGGTTAAGGCTTGTTTGATAGAGTCAAATGATTTTTTAGCCTCAACAGTCCATTTAAGAACTGAATCTTTTTTGAGCATGTTATTTAGTTCTCTAATTATCTCAGCTAAATTAGATATGAATCTTCTTAAAAAATTAATATTACCTAGAAAGGCCTGTAATTCTTTGATGTTTCTTGATGGACTGATGTTCAAAATTGCTTCTATCCTAGTAGGATCTATTCTGATTCCTTCTTTTGAAATTATGTGTCCAAGTAACTTATCTTCTTCTAATCCAAATAGAATTTTCTTAGGGTCTAAAGAGATGCCAAATTTCCTGCACTTAATAAAAACTTGTCTCAAATGATCCAAGTCTTCATTATCAGTTTTGGAAAACACAGTAATGTCATCTAAGTAAATTACTAAGAAATCATGTATTTCCTTTGCAAAATCTATGTCTCTATCCCTTTGAAAGGTTTCCTCTGCATTCATTAGACCAAAAGGCATTTTTACATACATAAAAGTGCCCCAAGGAGTAGTAAATGATGTTTTAGCTTGATCTTCTTTTTGGACTAAGATCTGGTTGTATCCTGAAAAACCATCTAAAAGAGACATCCTAGAAGAACCAACTACCCTTTGTAATATATGATCCATTTTAGGTAAAGGGTAATTATCCTTCAAGGACGCTTTGTTTAGATTCCTAAAGTCAACACATAATCTTATCTCTCTTGTTTTCTTCCTTGTTGGAACTAGGTTAGAAAACCAATCATAATATCTGATTGGTGCAATGACCTGTGCATCATACATTCTTTTCACTTCTTTTTCTATCAAAGGTAATAAAACAGGGTTAATTCTTCTCAAATTTTGTTTAAATGGCTTCTGATCTTCTTTTATTGGAATTTTATGTTGGATTATACTGGTATCATAGGATTTGAGATCCTTATAACTCCAGGTAAAGACATCTTGATATTCCTTTAAAAGAGTAATGTATTTTTCTTTTTCTTGTCGAGGTAACGTTTTGGAAAGTTTGATTGTTTTGGGTTTTAAATCTGTTCCAATATTGCATTCTTCTATATCAGATCTTACTAGCTCCATTTTTTGTTTTCTAGCTACATCATTTGAGTCAAAAAGATCTTCTAAGGGAGTTAAACCTTTAGGTAAGAAATTATCCTTAAGATTCAATATGTCTAATTCATCATCAATAATTTCTTCAATTTCTACTTTCTCTAAGCTATCTATATTAGCTTGAATAAATCTAGTTGGTTTATCAAACTTTATTCTATTTACATCTGGTTTATTTAAATCTATTTCACAATCCAAATCATGATTTATAGTACAATCTGTATCTATATTACAATTCTGAAATTCTCCTTCATTGTTCATAAACTTGTAAATCTGTTCGTCCTGAGAAAAAATTTGCCAATACTTAAGGTTGTCTGGAATTATTGGCCTATGTTTGAATTCAGAAGTATATCTGTGATTAGGTTGGAATGGTAAATTTCATGTACTAGCAAAGGTTGCAAGACAATGAGCTTGTATATTTTGTTTTCTAGGTATAGCAGCGAACTTACATTCCAATAAATCATCAGTTAAATCTATCACAGTGTTTCTGTATCTGCTTAGTCTAGGATTGTAAACATAATAAATTCCATTTACTTGTTTTATGATCAACTCTGAATCTCCCATGATTAAAATTATTTTTCCTCCTGAGTTCCTAATGATTTGGAGTCCTAGGACGAGGGCTTCATACTCAGCCATATTATTGGTACATTTGAAATTGAGCCTAAAAACATGGCCTTTTGAGTGATTAGTATCCATGTTGGTTATCCAAACTCCTGCTCCTGCTCCCAAATTATTTATTGAACCATCAAAGTCTAAATACCATAGAGATTCATGAAAAATATTATCATTGTTTGGTGCTCTCTTTTTCTCTACTAGTTCATTTTGGATTTCATTAGTTTCAGAGTTGCATAAGATAAAAGAATCAAGGTCAGTTGGTGTAGAGTAAATTGGGTAGTTTATAGATCTTTCAGCACTACTTACCATGTACTTCATCAATGTTTTCCTATATATCTTTTTAGGCTAAGCAAAAACTGATATAGTAGCATAAGACATGTCCAATTGAAGAGATTCTTGTAACTTCGCTCCCCATGAGCATGAAAATAACATTCCATATTTAGGATGGATATCAGCTACTAAAATGTTCATTAATAGACTCTTACCATGATATTGAACTAGTGTTACACACAAATCTTTGATTAAACCTAGGCATTTAACTTTACTTGAATCAAAAGAAAACAAATATTTGTATGACCTTGTAATTTCTAGATTGAGAGTTTCCATTATGGATTTAGGAATTAGATTATGGGAAGCTCCTGAATCTAGCATGGCATTGTGTAAAATTTGATCATGAATGGTAAGACCGATATAAAATGGAGGAACTGCTCCATCTGCATGTTTTCCATTTACATCTGGGCCAAAAATCAACTCTGGCTGGTCATCATTTAGATTTATGGAATCTTCTCCATCATTCATATTTAATGTTTTAGTTATGGTTGATTTATACAAGTCATTTTTTACCAATTCAGTCAAAGGAATTGGTATTTTAAGCTTTGCAATTTTTGATTGTATGTTGAATGTAGGTTGAGTTTTACTGATTTGAGTCAATTCTTCTTTAGTAACTGTAGTTTGTTTGGTTTGTCTTGTTTTTCTACAGTTATTTTTTCATTTTCACGTGGTTTGAAATTTTATGTTTGTGTTTCTCGAGTTTTACCACTCCTAACTTTCTTTTCAGAGATTGTTTGTGAAGCAGTAGATGTTCTTTTAGACTTAGAATTATCAGCAGATGATTTTGAAGTAACAGTTTTTGGATCTACCGATTTAGGATCAGTAGAAGGTTTTTTAGGATCTAAATTTGCTATTTTAACATAATTAGAAGCTTTAGCAGCAATAGATTTTTGTGAATCTTTTGCAGCTTGAGCAACTCCATAAGTAATATCAACAATTTTAGGGCTTGATGTTTTTTTAGGACTATAAATGTTTTGGGAAGAACTTGAGTTTTGCTTATTTTCCCTTGGGAGAATTTGCAGAACTTTTGTTTTGGGAGCTTCTACTGTTTTCTGATTCTGAGTTTGAGAAGTTTTCTTGGTAGAAGACTCATTTTTTTTCTTGTTTCTAAGGTTATATTGACTGTGTATTTCATTTACAGCATAATCATAACCTTGTTTATAATCAAAGGATTCACTGGAATCTAATTTGAGTTGTTAGAGTTCAAATAATTCTCGATCTTCCTAAGTAAGGAAAATAATATTATTGTCATCTATTCCCATTAGATTTATAGCATCCTCATCATCATCATTATTCTGAGAACTTTCAGCAAAGTTCTCTTGGAATGGGGGCCTTATTGTTTGGTCTGGGGCTGTTTCTTTTGCTTTTCCAGAATTTATGTTTTTTCTAAAATTGGGATTTCTGACTTGTTGTTAGTTATCCCACTGAGGTCATCTCTCTATATTATCTAGTCTATCCATCACCCTTTCTAAGATTTTATCTATCACATCTATTTTTGTGTCTGAATTGGCAGTTTATTCTTTAATGGTCACTCTTCTTTCATTTCTGAGTCTAGCTTTTTCAGCTAAAATGTTTACTTCTACACTAATAGTATCTGTTTGCATTTTTTCTAAGGTATCTGCATCTCTTTCCCTTAGTTGATAAGCCATATCTGCATCAAATCCATCAAGGAATTTAAGCAGAACATAATAAGGAGTGGGTTTAAGATTTGCAGGGATAGAATTATAGACATTATTATATCTGGTACAGTAATCTTGGACTGACTCATTTGAAGCTCTTTTCATGGAATCAAATTCAGACAATATTTGGAGGGGATTCTTTTTCTTTTCCCATTTATTTAAAAACAATTTATGAAACACAGCTAAATCTTTAAAACACCTCTTAAGTTCTCCAGTCAAAGTTTGTGCAAACAACTTTATTTGAACATTTGAGTCATCAATCTTATAAATTTCAAAGAAGTTTGTCACCTTAGTAATGTGTTGCTGAGCAGTATATTGGGTAGTGCCATCAAACAGTGGTATTTTATTTTGATAGTCTTGAGGCATGTAATGAAGCTGTTGTGGTAAGACTAGGGGAGCATATCTAGCAGCCATAGCTTGAAGCTTAGCTTGGCTAGGAGGTAAAGTAGAACTGCTTGGAGCTGTGCTAGAAATGATAGTTGATGAACTAAAAGTTGTAGTTGAAGTGCTGGGAAATAAAACTGGAATGTATATGGAACTACTAGGAAATGAGGATGATGTGTTTAGGAAATCAAAAGGTGAGTTGGTGGATATAGTGGATGAAGTGAGTGGTGGAAATAATACTCTAGGTTGTAAAGGTAATCTAGGGATAAATGGATCTGTAGATGAGCTGGTAGTGGAATTTATAAATGATATAACATCATAAAGAGAGGAATCTCTAGCTGGTATTATTGTGGTATGCAATTGAGAAACTGGAGGTTTGTTTGCATAAGTCAAAAATTGAGCTAATTCAATAGCTTCATCAATATCTTTGAGAATAGTAAGATTAAGTTCTTCAATTTTAGTCTGATATTTAACTCTCTGTGATTTAAAATCTGTTGTAATATTTTTATGTTTTGTATTCAAGAATGAAGTGAAAACAGTAATTTTAAGATCACTTTCAGATTTTCTTCTAAATAAAGAATGCTCAAATTTTAGATCAAAATCAATATCTTGCAGACTTACTAACTCTTGTGGTAATGAATTGACTCTTTTTAATGATACTTCAGCTTCTAAATCTTCTAACTTTTTTTTCTTTTTACCAATTTGGTCTGGGTTGTCTACTATAACTGCAGGCTTAGGATCTAGGTTAGACCTGGTATAATAAACTTTCCTAGAAGCCAGAATTACTGTTTTCAATATAAACAAGCTATAAAAGCAATCTTAAAGGAAAATGATGTATAAAAAGATTTTCTTTAAGACTAGTTTTAAGACTGAGGATTGGTTAGTCCCCACTGGAGTCGCCAGTAATGTTATCACTCTAGTAATTCTGAAGTCGTGTAATTTTGGTTTTTATTCAAGGAATTATAGAGGTAACCACAAACCAACTTCAAACTCTAGGATCTAGCCTTCCTAGGGTTCAAAAAGGGCTATCTCTTTAAAGTTTAAATTTGATTTAATTTGTGAATATTAGACTAATTATGAAAGTGCAGCTTTGGTTTTTCTTTGATAGATTTGGTGGGAAAAATCACTTGAAAGGATGGATAGTGGGAAATCTATTTGTCCATTGGACTATGGAGTCAAAATCAAGTAAACAAGACTAGGATCAAGGGCAAAAAAGGTCAAATGTCTTCAAAGCAAGATAGATAACCCTTGGAGATCTTGGAAAGTTGTTTTGTGAGGTGGTATGATCAGGATAAAGGGCACTTAAGAATCCTTAAATCTGGAAAAGGGAAGTAGTAGGAGAGGTCAAACGAGAGAGGGAGCAATTAAGAATTCCCTACACTGGAAACCAGAGGAAAACATATAAATGATAAATAGTTAAAAACAGGGTGCTATTAGCATATCCTGTAGTAATACTCCTAGTTATACATTCAGATTTAGCATAAACATAAATTGATGCATGTAACAAAGAAACGAAACAATGACTCGTGAAGAAAATACTTCACTCCAAATAGATCATCACAGGAATCTTGAAGTATGATGCCAATTTTCTTTGATCCAGCCCGCTACTCGAAGTTTTGACACACAAAAGCTTTAAAGTCCAAGAAGAAATGACTATAACAATCCCAACAATTTTATTCCACACAAAATACTTCTAAAGATGAAGTATTTATACATAATGTTTTACAAAATATCCTAGAAGACTTCTAGGAATTAACTTGGGAAAATAAAATATCTTTACAATAAAAATAAAGACAACTGCTTAACAAATAAGAAAGATGTCCTATTTTATCCATAAGAAATAGAAATTTTTTTGAGGATAAAGCAGGTGGCTGCCTTGGTGTCCTCCTTGCTGGCCTTTAGATATTTTTGGAATCTGACTTGCCTTGTCGAATCCTCTTTCAAGGATACTCATTATTCACTGATACTCTTTAAACTTTAGTCAAAATTGTTTACTACTGTAAATAAAATATGTTTTGACTGTCATTCTGAAAATTATTTTTTTGTCTTTTTTTTTTTTTTATCTGCTTGTTTTTATCCTTCACAATAAATCTGTGAGAGATTTCCAATCCTCATTTTTAGGAATTTGAATATTATTTAATTTCCTACAGTTCTCATCAGCTTCTGTATATCTAGCAAAGGTGGGCTTGACGACAAACAGGTGTTTGATCTCATATTGTAAGTAAAATAAATCTTCAAAACTCTTCAGTAACACTTTTCCTGTGGGGATGCCTTGATTTGTTGGCTTATTTACCTGTTCTTTGGAAAATTCTCTTATCTTCTTATCATAATCATTTTGAGGCATCAATTTATCATTAATAACCATGATATCAGGAAGTCCTTTTTGCCTCAAATTTGTGAACTTAACCATGAACCTAGTTATGGCAGATTCATGCCTTCACATTTTTCTTCAAGTTGCCTCATCAAATTTCTCTTTGTTGTGACTTTCCTAATTTCTAGGATAGTTACAGTTCTATCTGTTATTTTGAGCTCTTCCAACTCCTTTCTATTCTTGTTGTTAAGGAGATTGATTAGCCTTACAACTTGTTCTGGTTTGTCAACCAAATCAGTTTGAGTCTTTTGAATTTCTGTTTGGGAAGCTAATAATAACTCTCTTTGCTCAAAAATTACCTAAATTGAAGGCCATACATCATGATGGCTTTAGTAACATTATTCCAAAGGTAATTTTTGATGTATGATATCTGATCCTTCAAAGTTAATTCTTTTTGCAACTTTTTTAACTTCTTCACTTAATCTGCTAGCATTTTGTTCATGTATCTTAGCATTTACTTGAGCTGATTTATTTGACTTTTCAATATTTTCAATCATTTTTGTCAACCTGTTAATTTCATTTGTCTTTAAAGATATCTCTTCCATTGCCTTCACTATCTTGCTGACATCATCTATAGGTTGTACTGCTGTGGTAGATGATTCAGTGGCTGATGTAGTGGAAGAAGTCACTGGCACTGCAGTAGCCAGTGGTTCTTTGGGTGCCAAATTTTCTCCTAAATTTGAAGGCACTGCTGCAGTGATAACTGGAATGACTGTAGGAATCATTGGTTCTTTCATTGTCTCCTTTTCTTAGACAAGTTTGTCCATCTGTATTTCCATTTCCTTAATCTGGGCTATCAACTGAAGAATTAAACTCATCATTTCATCTTTTTCCTTTTGTTCATGTAAGACTTATTTTGTCTGAGGATGATCACTTTGAGGAAGTTTGAGTTGTTTCCTCAAGGCTGCTATATCCTCATTTTTCTTTTTGACCAATGCTTCTGCTGCTTTGATATTTGTAGGATCATATCCTACCTGCAACACTAATTCTTCTAAGGCTTTTATCCTTAGATCCTTGGCATACAATGAAGCTTTGTCCATCTTCATTTAATCTTGCATGTAGGATAACTAATTGACACCAAAACGAAAAGTCAAACCATTGTGCAATCTGAACTTGACACATGTCGGCCACTGATTGGTCCTCAGGGAATATTTCATGGAATATTTCAAGGAATATTCCCGAAATATTATTTTTTAAATATTTTCCAAATTCAAAAGTCAACCCTGGTCAAACTGATTTTTGAAGGAAATTGTGAATTTTAAACTTGAATAACTTTCACATACAGTTTCGGATTTGAGTGCCATTTGCGGTGCCAGGATCGTATCGATGAGGCCTATCCATTCGTTATGGTTTCAACCAATTCTGAGCAGTTCATATTTTGAGAATTTTTTCACTTAGGACATGATCACCTAATCACACCTCCCCATTGGGAAGCTTTTGGACCCCAAAAGCCTTCAATTACTTGTTAAGAAGATGAGGGTATAGGTCCCTCAACTTTTCCACCTCAATCCACTTTGCCTTACTCGGTTTGTTGCCTTTAAGACCAACCCGAACATAATCAACATTTCCCCTCCTTGAAGTGCGTGTCTTTTTGTCAAGGATAGCATCCTCTTTCAAATCATCCAAAAATTCTAGCGAGAAATCCTCTATGGATGGCAACTGAATGTCACTTTCATAATCAACAATTAAAGGAGGTTCATACAAACGTAAATTTTCCACATTCACAACGGAATACATTTGCATATATGAAGGCAAATCTAATTGAAAATCATTATTTCCAACTTGTTTAAGGATCTTGAATGGACCATAACAAATAGGCTTCAACTTTTTACCTTCTCCTTTCATTCTTTCCTTACTAATATGCAGCCATACCTCATTCCCTTCTTGAAACTTATGATCAACTCTGTGCTTATCATGCCTCTCCTTGTACTTGCCTTGACTTTTTTCAAGCTGTTCTTGAACCTGCTAATGCATGAGCTGAATTCTTTCAATGAACATGCGAGCTTTGTCAATGCCACCATGCCCATCAATGGACACACCCTTCTCAAGAATGAAATCTAAAGGTGACTTAGGCAAATACCCAAAACAAGCTTCAAAAGGTGAAGTATTTGTAGAAGAGTGCTTGGCCCGATTGTAAGCACGTTGAATGTAATGCAAGTGATCATCCCAAAGCCTGGGATGCTTCCTGCAATAACCTCTCAAAAGATGTACAATGGTTATGTTCACTACCTCTGTTTGGCCATCTGTTTGTGGATGGAAAGGAATACTCTTCTTCAACTTGGTGTCCATCATCTTCCATAAATTGGACCAAAAATTCCCAAAAAATCTGGAATCCTTGTCACTAACAATAGAAGTAGGTAAGCCATAATGAACCCATACATGTTGAAAATATAAATCAGCAGTTATAGTTTTCTTACATGGCATAAGAATACACATCTTGCTGAAACGATCAAATACTACATAAAGATAATCATGCTGCTTTCTAGATAATGGTAGCCCTCCAACAAAATCCATAGAAGCACTTTCCCATGGTCTAGAAGGTACCAGAAATGGCATATATAAACGAAGATTCCTATTGCTAGGCTTTCTTGGAGCAAATAATGAACAACCTCTAATGAAACGTGAAACACTATCTACCATGCGAGTCCAATAAAAAATACCTCTGTAAATGTGCCACCGTTTTGCTTACCCCGAAATGTCCAGCTATGAGAGAAGAATGAGCTTCTCTCATGATGCTTAGTCTCTCCCCCTGTGGTATACATAACTTTCCCATATGAAACAACAAATCATTATGAAAATGATAATCATTCTCCTCAACATGATTCCCTTCACTCAAGTTAGCATACACATCCTTAAAATCAACATCTGATGCATACTTTTCTATGTAGCTCTCATGTACAATAGAATCATTCTTAAGTAAATTATTAGCACTAATAATAGGCCTTGAAAGCATATCAACAACCTTATTGTAAATAACTTTCTTGTACCTTTTTACCAAGTGAAATTTTTGTAGGAAGCCCATCCATCTGAAATGTCGTGACTGTTGCAATTTACTTTGCGATTGCAAATACTGTAAAGGCTGATGGTCGGTATGAAAAATTGTTTCTTTGCCCATCAAATAGTGTTTCAATTTTTTGAAACTTTGCACCAACACATACAACTCTTTACCATATGTAGGATAATTCACAACAACACCATTAAATGTCTCAGAATGAAATGTGACAGGCTTACCATGTTGTAAGAGAACTGCACCCATGGCATAATCACTAGCATCTGTCTGAATCTTGAATGGTTGTCTCAAGTCCGGTAATGCAAGGACTAGAGCTCAACTTATCTTCTCTTTCAAAGACTCAAAATATTTCTGTTGCTTGCCTCCCCATTGGAAAGCATGCTTCACACTAGTCATTGCATGCATAGGAGCTACTATGGCAGAGAAGTTAGAAATAAACTTCCTCCAATACTGAGCTACACCCAAAAAACTTCTTACCTCTGTAATGGATTTGGGAGTAGGCCAATTCAAAATGGCTTATACTTTGGAAGGATAAATTCTCAAATCACCTCCTCCTACTATGTGTCCCAAATAAACCAAAGAAGTCTTTCCAAATTCACACTTTGACATTTTAAGAAGTAACTGATTTTTCTTCAAAATATCAAGTACTTTCTTAACATGCATGACATGCTCTTCTCTAGTCTTGCTGAAAATTAAGATGTCATCTAAGTAGACAATAATGAAATCATCAAGAAAAGGACGTAATACATCATCCATTACCCACATGAAAGTTGCAGGTGCATTGCATAAACGAAACGGCATAACAAACCACTCAAAGAGTCCCTGTTTGGTTTTCAATGTTGTCTTCAAAATGTCACTTTCTGCAATTCTAACTTGATGATAACCACTACGTAATCTAACTTAGTGAAATATTTAGCATCTTTCAGCTGATCCAACAAATCATCTATCCTTGGAAGTGGGTAACGATTCTTTACCATTATTTTTTTCAATGCCCTGAAGTCCACACACATGCCCCAAGTTCCATCTTTCTTTGGAATCAACATTATTGGTGACCCACATGGCGAAGTGCTTGGTCTTATGAATCCTTTGTCCAACAAGTCTTTAATTTGCCTCTTGATTTCAACATTCTCCATGATAGACAAGTGGTACATGCCGATGTTAGGAATAGGACAATCTTGATGTAAATGGATTTCATGCTGAATCTCCCTTTTAGGAGGTAAACCTGTCGGTTCCTGAAACATCTCATGATGTGCATCAACTACATCATATAAATCTGATTTAAGCTTGGAATCAAAATTTTCAAATGACTCATGATTCATATCAATCTTGGGCTTAACCATAAGAAGTACAAAACTCTTACTAGAATTTACTAGCCTTTTTACCTGTCCCGCATTTACCATCGCTATATTTGCCTTCTTGCGATGTGCTCTGACAATGAACTCCTTGCCATATTTAAAGAGATGATATTTATTTTCATGGCAATGGAAGATCTCTTTCTTGTCAAATAAGTAAGGACTTCCCAAAACAATTCCTGATATATCAAGAGGCACCACATCAAGTTCAATTGTGTCAATAAAGTGTGCAGTAATGGCGAATCGCAATATGCACTTTCTTGAGACATGTAAGTTTGCATCCTTGCATATCCACCCAAGTGGATAAGGCTTTGGATGTGGAATGGTCTCAAGTTTTAGCTGTTTGACCAAGTCTTATGATATGAGATTTTTTTATGACCCACTGTCAAACAGTGTGTCAATTTTAGTATGTTTTGAGACTACCCTCACATGGAACAATTCAATTCTTTCTTCCTCATTAGGAGCTTGTACATGAAAATTTGAAGTACTAGTGCTTGGCTTAGTTTTATTTTCCTTTCCCTTCATACTTTTTAGACCCATGGCTGTAATTTTGGTTTCATCACCTAAATCCTCACCTAAATCTTGAGGTGTAGTTGTAGTAGCTACAGTTTTCTTCTTTCCTTTGTTTTTGTTAAACTGATTTCATTTTTCAGGATGTAGTTTCCAATAATTTTTCTCTTCATGGCGCTCTCTTGAAAAATGTTTACATATAAATTTTTCACCCTCTTTTTTGATAGATGCATTATTTTTGCCTTTTCCCCTAAATTTTTTATCTTTTTGCTTCCCTTTGAAAGGCTTGTTTCTAACCTCATCAAAAGTGTTTTTCCCTCTAGCCTCTAAATGCGTAGCTTGTACACAAACTTTGTCTAGACTAGTAGGATTGAACATAAGGATAGTATGTTTAAGGTAACTTTGCAAACCACCTATATGTTTCAGCAAAGTATCTTGACTTTGTAAGTCTACCCCTAATAAGAGTGCTCTTCTCCTAAACCCTTGGGTATAGTCTTGCACATTTTGTCCCTTAAGCTGTCTAAAGTTTTGCCAATTCATTATAGCCTTTTGTAAATGAGCTAATGGATAAAATTGCTTCTTGATTGCAGTAATAAATTCAGCCCATGATAAAGTAATCTTACCATGTTTTTTAATTTCATCCTTGGTCTTGGCTTCCCACCATACCAATGCTGCTCCATCCATTCTCAGTGAGGCTAGCTGTATCTTGGTGTCGTCATCATGAAGGTTTTGAATCCTTAAATAAACTTCCAATTGTATGATCCAATTGTCAAGTTTCTCTGCATTGACTTCACCATTAAACATAGGCAATTCAAATTTGACATCAAGCTTTAAAAATGGAATTTTACCAATGGTTTTAGACTTATGAGACTAATATACTGAAGTCGAGGAAGACGATGTAGAGGAAGAGGATGAAGATGGGGATGGTGGATCACCATTTCGTCCATGTCCTTTATTTGACTTGTCATCACTCTTCTTTCCTCCTGAGGAACCCTCTCCTTCTTTCTGGTTTTTAGACCCTTCTCCAACAATCCTATTATTTCTTTCTTGGTAGAGGATCCTTACCATCTCAGTCATATCCAAGAAAGCTTTCCAGAATTCCCGTTCTTCTTCCTTGGGATCTATCTCTTCAGGAGCTTCTCCTTCTCTTGAAGACATGCTTGAAGCTGCTTCTAGGGATCTTGGAGGTGGTTCTCTGACCCTTCTTGGTTGTGGATTAGTTTGTGCACTAACCAAGTTTCCGTCACCTCTCTTGAGTTTAAGCCTAGTAAGCATGAAATATTGCAAAAAAATAACTTTATCTTTGCACAAAACAAATGTTGAGTAAAAACTCTAGCTTCTAAGGTTCTAATCCTGAGCTCTGATACCAACTGATCTAAAAATGAAAGTACTTTTTTTGCTGTTCAAAGTATTCATTTCCATTAAATTAAGTGTGAAAAGTGTTTGAATAGTCTTGCAAGTGAAACAAAGTGTTTTTGATAACTGTTTATGAATTTTGGTGTAAGGGAGTGTTGTTTAAATTTACTGTTTAACAACTTTAATCTAAATAACACAGCAGAATAACTTCACCATAAACACACAACAACATGATGAGGTATTTCCGCCCTCCTAGGCTACATCTGTCAGGTCCAAGGCTCCCAATGGGCATGTCCTTGATAGATTATGATGCTAAAATTTGTCATACATTGAGAAAAGAGCCTAAATAGACCAAACCAGCTGTGAAAATGAATCTAAAAGGCAGAAATAAGCTAACATTGACTTTTATTTCACCTAAAACAGTGAAGTGTAGCCCAATGGAACTCCATTTCCCTCAAGGCCCTAATGGCTCCCCAAGCTTCTCTGAAGTAAAAATGGTTGAAAGACACCTCTATAGGCTCTGCAACCTGTTCCAATGGCTCCATAATGCTGAGAATACCCGAAATAAAAAATAATTTCATCCAAAAAGGCTCAGTAATGGAGAATTTATGACCAAAAATGTATTTGCCTAATCTGGCCTAAAAGAACTCCACCAAATTTGGATTAACTGGAGTTAACTCCACCAAAATAGAATTCCCCCTGGAAATGGGGGCTCCACTCCAGAAATGGTGGAACTGTTTGATTTAAAAATAAGTGTTAGGTGGGCAGGGTCACATGGACCACCGCCCAACCCGCTGGGTTAACCGTCGAACCATCGGTTTCATAAACCGTGGTCATAAACTGCTAACATTATTCCCGCCGCTTAACATGTGAGTGAAATGTGATATCTGTAACCGCTAGATTCTTATGGCCAAGGTTCTGGCTAGAGGTCCTATGTATAGGGGGCTAGCCCCCTTTTTTCTGCCAACCAAACCTTCATGAAACTTTAAATATGCTTAAGAACCATTGCGAGGCGGGTCGGTCGGGCCTGTGGGCTGGCAGCCACCCGACCCAGGGTTGAAACCTGTACATGCCAATTAATTTTACCACCGCAAACTTTAACATGGCCTGGGGCCACGTGGCAGTCTCCGGGCAGGCCACGTGGTGCCCTTTAATTGGCCATGAAAACGAAAAGTCAAACCATTGTGTAATCTGAACTTGACACTTGTTGGCCACTGATTGGTCCTCAAGGAATATTCCCAGAATATTTTGAGGAATATTCCCAAAATATTCTTTTTTAATATTTTCCAAATTCAAAATTCAACCCTGGTCAAACTGATTTTTGAAGGAAATTGTGAATTTCAGACTTGAATAAATTTCACATACAGTGTTGGTTTTGAGTGTCGTTCACGGCGTCAAGATCGTATCGACGAGGCCTATCCATTCATTCTAGTTTCAACCAATCTGAGTAGTTCCAATTTTGAGCATTTTTTCACTTAGGACATGATCACCTGATCAATAATCAGTATCAGCTAGGGGAATGTGTTCAATGTCAACAACAGGTGGTTGCAATGGATTGACAACAATAACAGTACTTGAATTCATGGCAGGGGTAGGTTTGGGTGTTTTAGAACCTTCAGGCTTGCTTGCACTCTGTTTCTTAGGCATTTTTATCTACTTCTGCAAGTTTAGACAATTTTCAGAAGTAATTTTCTTTAGCAGAGGCTTAATTGTGCAAATTTGGCAAAGTATAGGATTTTCTTTGGGTTTTTTGTTCAATTAGGCCTGCCAAAGAAGTTTGGAGGCTTTTACAACTGGTTTGAAACAGAAAACATGGGTTTTCTGAGTATTTTTAATGGGAATAGGGTTGAAAAGGATCAGAGAGGGTTTAGGGTACCTGCAGAGGTTTTCTGGCTTATTTTAGGGCTTGAAATAGACTAATAAACTATGAAAACTCACCAATTTCTTCAGAAATGGTGCGCAGCAGGGAAACAGGATTTCTAGGAAAAATTTGTGAGAGTTTGGCCTATTTTTGGGACTTTTAGGCAGTTTTTAATCGATTTTTTAAAACTCTGAAATTGTTTGTTATGTAAAGAGGTCTTTAAATTGATTGCATGTTCGATTTTTTTTTAAGAAAAATACAAGTTGTAATGCAAGTATCAAATTTTTGGAAGAGTTTCTTGAGGTTCTTTAAACAAGTTGGAAACTTCTGTGAATTTTTTGGAGTGATGTACAGCTCCTCAACAGTCTTCAAAGGTTTGCAGGGCAAATATTTGCAAGCTTTGAGCGTAAAAATGGCGAAAAATGGCTAAAAATTGTGTTTTTACAGTCAGGGAAACTTTACAGAGGAATAAATGCGCAAGAATTAGATGAAATGAATATATTTTCAAAGTTTTATTATGTATCTTGGTCGTATTAATCGGACATTGAATGCAGGTTGCATCAGGTGGGAGGAGTGGTTTCAGAATTCAAAGGTTTAAACCCATACTGGTTATTGCGTAGAGATTGGGTGGTAAGCAGTTTTTGGCTTAACCGATGCGATCCAATGATTGAAGGGCATGTGGAGGAGAGAGGTTAATGGGAAACCACCCATTTCACACAGGTTTGGTGGTTGGGTTAACGCGCATATATTTTGCGCGATATCAGATATGAATCGTCGGATCTGGAGTTCATGAGCGAATGGTCCAGATCCGTTTAGAAGCTGCATCAGAATGGGAGGTGGGACCGGGGTGAGTTATGCGGTGGAAAAAGGACCTTAAGCTTTATCAAGTGTGTTTTTAATAAATTTTAAGCCTTTTGGCTTTATTAAAATGGGCGTAGGGGTTTTTAACTTTATGAATGGACATTGGTTTAATTCAAAAACCTTGGGTTATACAAATATAGGGGGGAGGTAATGTAATGTATTTTTTATTTAAAATATTTATAAAAATGTTTCAATAATATATACCTGGGCGCGGTTATATTTATATAGTTTTTAACCTTTTGAATAGTTTAAAAACTATAGGGGCGATGTATTTCAATAGAGATAGGTTTAGACCAGAGGATTTATACGCGGGGTTTTTATTTCATGAACATGAGGATAATAAACTATGGTCTAAACTTTAAAATAGTGGGTATTTGGGGGTTATTTAGATATAGGGGAATTAATATCTACGAGAGGGTAAATTAGGGATTTAATAAAAATAAAGTTAAAAGTTAATATGAAAAGGGTAGTGAAATGGAAAAACACATGTTATCTCTAAGTAAAATGTGAAAAATAAAGCATTGTTCATCTTTTATATTATTTCACTAATACTTAGGATAAATGTAATTTTGAGGGTTTTATGAATGTTTTTGAAAATAATGAAGGTAATCATTTTAGGGTTACAATTTTACTAAGTAATAATATGCCTTTACTTAGGAAAAAGGGATTTTGATGTATGAATGAAGGGTAAATGTTGATGAATGAGGGTTTAAGGTAGGAAATCAATATTTTTAACTAACCAGTCATCGAGCCTTGGGTCTGGTCTCAACAAAAGTCAGAGAAATGCTCTGAACCTCTTTGACTGAAAGTTTTAGAATACTGAATACTTATAGGGGAGGGAGATTAGTGATTTTTCCCGATGATGTCTTATTTACATGATTGCTCCACTTCTTTCTACCTACCCAACTTTATTTCTAACATTTTTTCTTCATTTTGTAGGTGCATTTAGGCTTGCAACTTTAAAAAATTTTCTTTCAAAGCATAAAACTATCTAGATCTAGCTTATTTCATCTGAGGGCTTAGATTCAATTGTTAAGCTTTTAATTATTCTCTACCTATCTACTGATTTGTCAAGTTTAAACTGTTTGACAAATCTTTATTCACTATCTAAAACATGAAAAGTTAAGATTAAACTGTTTAACTGATCATGGATTATGGCATTTATTGACACTCTGCACATAATCATTATTCTTGCAGTAAAAATAAATTAGTGGCATTTGGACTTGCTCACTTTTAGGTCTTACATATTTTCTTTTGGGGTTTATATTTTTCTAAGTCCTTTGATTTTTCTTTTAGGGCTTTTTACCCTCTTTTTGACTTTTTATTTTTTTTTCATTTTTTCAAAATATGGGAAAACAACTTGCAGAAAGAAATGTATGTACATATTTACAAGACTATCAAAGTAAATTCAAAATTTATGAACCCTATTATTATAGGACCCTAACACGTACATCACGCACACATCACCATATGTACATAGCATTTCATATTCAACATGCACATAACAACACATGTACACAACACCGCATATCCAACATGCACATAGCATCATATGAAGAGAAAATCGCATAGCCAACATGCACATATTATGTTATGTACACAACACCGCATATCCAACATGTACATAGCACCATCTATACCTAGCACTGCATATGCAATATACACACAACACCATACAGACATACAACATCATAGGTACACAATACTACATAGGTTACATGTACACATCACCATAGGTGCAATCATTGAATATACAACATGCACGACATATGCACAACAATAGTACTGCACATCCATAGACCATACACTAACCCCACAAGCAACCTTGATTATAGTGTCTTTCCACTATCCATGCTTATCCTAGCATGTCAGAGATCACATTGCTTTCACTTCGCTGATGTACCCCTCAACATTACCTCTTCATAACATAAACATATGCATAGTACAAGCATATAACATTAAATCATATCCACATGATACTGACCTCATATATATTTCAAGGCTACTCTGCCACTTGATCCCTCATAGCGAGGAACCTCTTCATGCTATTCACCTACATAAGCAATCATTCCTCCACAAGAATGGTCCTTCAAACCCTGTCATATAGTGACATAGATACATACATACATACATATATATAATAATTAGCATAAAAAAATCATGATCTTGTCATACAATGTCATACATACATACATATATACATGTAAACCAAAAACATAATATCATCAAGATCCATGACTATTGGGTCTCTGTAATTTCAGCAGATTGGCAAGACCAAAACTGCAGAGAGAACATTTGAACCACTTTGGGATTCTAGGATCTAGCCTTCCTGAATCTAGAGAGGGATCTCTCTATAAGTGCAAAGATTGATTTATCTTTAAGGTTTTTATGTGTGATAATAGGCTAGTTATTAAGAACAAGGGTTTTTGTTTGGTTTTGGATGGTTGAGCATGATTTATAGTTGAGTGGAAAGTTCTAAAATGAAAGAGTTCCAAAGGGGTGAAGGTATAAGCAAACATAACAATATTTGGCTGATAGGATAGATATGACGCTGGTTTTTAGTCCATTGGGCTATGGAGTCATAAAAGGGTTTAATTGTGCAACAATTTCAAGAGTGTTCCAAGGGGCAAGTCATCTATATCACAAGATCTCTTAGATAAAATGATGGAATGGAACAATAAAAGTGTTGAAGGGGTGGAAAAAGACAATAATTTCAACTAGGATTTATCAGTCTTTCCAAACAAGAAAAGCCTTTTAAGTAATTGTTTTAAACCAACCAAAGGATAGGGCTAACCATAGACTTCTTTGGAAAAGCTTGGATTAAAGCTAACTTATCAGACAAACAATCCAGCAATCCTCATAATTACTTTCAAAAGGGTTGAAAACAGATAATAAAAACAAAGTGCAGCCTAAGATCAGATAAGATACTTTTAAATCTAAACTGCTTTCAGCATACTCTTAGGGAAAATTTCAGAATTACCTTTGAAGAAATAACTAGAAGATAGGGCAAACCATAAACTTTTCCAGTCAAACTCTACTAAGCATATAATGAAAATATCATTCAAGAACTTCCTTTCAAGCTTTGCACATCAAGGCAGGGACAAACGAACATTCCTTGTGAATGTTTACACTTAACTTAAGTCATTCTTAAATTTGGAGGAAAACATTGAGATAAAGCTTATCAGTCAGAGAAGGGTACTGTAAACAGTAAACCCTAACTCTATGCTTGCTGTTCTTTATCAGAGAATAAGTGGACAAAATGGCATACATGAAAGGAAAACAATAACACAGAAAGAAGCACTTCACCAATGATATAGACTAGGATCCAAAGAATCAACTTGTATATTGATGTCAATCCAGTTACATTCTTCAGGTCTAATGTTTCAGTTCAGCAATCATCTTTTCTTCTCAGCCTAACTTATTTGATTACAAACAGAGCTTCAAGAGCCTCTGAACACTATTCACATGTAGAAAGTTTCGAGCACAATTATATATCAAAGTTCTGCAACGAACCCTTTACAATGTGCTCCTCAAGAAGATTTTATAGGAAAATGAGGTGGATGAGAGAAAAGATCTATAGGTTCAATTAATACAGTTTAATGCTTCTCGGCCTTTGAGGGGCTCAATGGAGAAGATTACAGATATTTCCTCTGTATTAATGGGTTTATATTAAGTGTTCGATCTTCTTAGTAGAGTTTGTTGACTTTAGAACTCTTTCTCATCTTTGTAATAACTCTGCTGACAGTTTACCATACGTTCCTTTGGCTGAATTAACTGTTCAAATGTATTGAGGCAAATATCATTGACTAAGGCAATAACTCTACCTCCTTTGAATGCTTTGAGGCTACAGGTGTCTTTTGGCAGCTGATAGGATTCAATTAGCCTCTGATGTGGCAGTGGAGGCTTTCTCGGACTAATAGATATTATTGTTTTTCTTTAAACACTGTTAATTTGATTTGATTCTATGTGTTAGGCTTAATTAGGCCTAAATTCTATCTTTTGTTCTTCAAACTGTGTTTAATTGAGTGGATTAGGCTTTAAAGAGTCGTTTTATTGTCGTAATCCCTCAAAACTGTTTTTAACAATCTTCAAACATTTTTCTACTTTGATTACATGTTGTCCAAATGATACTCTTTGTTTGATCTAAGCTTTGCTGTGTCTTGTTGATGTGCAAGCGTTACAGAGGTTTTATAATGGCATCAGTGCTCATGAGGGACTGATGAAACATGGTGTTAAACCCTGTAGAATGATATTCTTGATGAATAAAGGCCTGGGGGATCGTCATCCCCGACCGTCAATTTCCTTTTTAAATTTTTTGAGAAAACCATTAAAACCTGCACAATACAAGAAAAATTTAGAAAAATCCTGCGTATTTGGGTTCAGTCTGCTTTGGAGGCTTAGGTTTAGAGCGCAACCATTGGATGAAAGCATCCAATGGTGAGGATTACTTTGTCGTGGTCGAAAGGAGAGGCGGTTGAATAACGGTGGGGGAGATTAAGTCAGAACCGTTGGTCCACAGAGATCAACGGTTGAGATCAATCATAAATATAATGTAGAAGGGTCAACTTTATAATGAAATGGGGAAATTACAAAGAAAATGGGAAAAAACCTTAATCGGCAGCGAAAAAGGAATTAATGAAATTTGGGGTTTCTCGGAGGATTCTGGGCCGTTGGATTAGATCGACCACGGAATCAACGGCGAAGGTTGATCAATGAAGTCCCTTGGAGGATGGATGGAGGGCGATGAACAAAAGAGAGGTTGAATGTGAGCCGTTAGATCTCAGAGATCAACGACAGAGATCTATTTTGGGAAAATGAAATAAGAATGGGAATGGTGGTTTTGGCTGGAGAAACCGTCAGTTTCGCGCGATAAAATGGAGGAAAGGCGGTTTTACCTTTTTGAACACGATATGCATTACTGGCCGACACGTGGCCTTTTAAAACCGCCCTCATCGCGTAATTTTGAAACATTATCGTTCAGGCTTAAATTTACGCAAAACTGTGCGCTAGCCGTCCGAGGCCATTAGATATAGGGATTTAGATCAGACAGTCGAGAGAAGAGCGCGATGGTGATGAGATGCACGAGCGATAAGATGTGAGGAAGAGTCTGAGCGGTTTTGATCTGGACCGTCAGATCAAGGAATGAACGACGGAGATTTGATCTGGGAAGGGTAGGACCCAAGAGAGTTGGGCCTATTGGGTTGAATCTGGACCGTTGGATATTCAATATGGATGGCCCAGATTCAATCTTGGGGCTAATGAAATAACATATGAGGCAGGGGCCAGGTGGAGAATGGGTCATTGTGAGATGTTGATCTACAGAGATCAACGATGGAGATTCACCGAAAAACTTTATAAAGCGGGGTTTCATGAATGTTATCAAAGGGTGAGAGCTTCAATCTAGACCGTCAGATGTATGCAATGGATGGCCCAGATCTAATCGCTGGATCACCAATCGGTGGAGGACAGAGGAAAGGTGCACATAAAATCTCCGATGCGATTAAACGAGCGTCGTTGATCTGAGGATCAGATCGACGACAGAGATTTATTTATGAATGTCGAAGGCGGAAGGGTGGGCTTATGAATAGAGTGATGTGGGCCATCGGATCTGAGCCTGGCGGGGTAGATCAACGGCTGAGAAGCCATCGGAAGGTGGCCAATCGGAGGGGGAAATAACTATTAAAATATGCCAGATGAAAAATCTCTCATGCGAGATCCTGAAGACCGTTTGATCGTTTCAGATCAACGGTTGGGATTCACCCAACTAATGAACCATCGGGACTCTTTGAAACATAATAAAATCGGATTTTTATAAAATATAAAGGAAAATTTGCTTTCAAGAAGGGTTTTTTACATGTTTTAGCGCCCGATTGCGGGCTCCGGGTTATGTGAAGAGATGAAGGGATCGGGGGATATAAAGAAGATGGGCCAATCAGAATCGGGATTTTTTTGTTTAAACAAAGAAACGTGCCCATCGCAAACCTCTGATTACGATTAGCACTCAGGACTTAACTCTTGGTCTTGGGCACGGGTTATATGGTGGGGAAGTGGTTTGAGGGCTAGGGCCAAAAGGGCTTAAGGCCTTAGCATAAAAGGCTGTTTTTTATGATTTTTCAAATACTTTCAAAGGGTTTGAAAGCTTCCGATAAGGTAAAAAAAGGAGTTTTAACCTTATCAAAGGGGTTTTTATGAAGGGAAGAAGGGAATAGAGGAATTTTATGAGGAAAAAGGGGATAAAAATGAAGGTTAATTTTGAGTAGAAGAAGGGGTAAAAATGAAGGGAAAATGGGTCTTTGCAGCAGTCTTTTTCTTTAGGGAAAACAACAGATTTTTCAGAATTGAGAGGGAAACAGCAGTGAAGATTAACTCAAGGATAAGTCATCTTCATAAGACTTCAAGAACTAACAATTTGGCAATGAAATTGTTTCTTGAAGGCTTCAAAAAATGATTTATCCACCATTTGATATGACAAATTTTATAGGTGGCTAACAATGACGACCTTTTCAATCAATGATATACATACATACATACATATATACATATATAAACATCAACATAAAGCACTCATGATCTTATCAAATTGATACATACATACATGCATATATACACATATACACATATAGACATCATTATAATTATGATCACAAAATCATTATGATATCATAAGGTCTAGGTTAAGAAAAGTTCCTTTATTCGTGCAAAACATGCACAAATTTCAGAACAACATTTCCCACATAGCCAAGGCATATAACACCTTATATCCATTCACCTTACCTACTTTTTTGATGTACATTTACCCAATGGAATCAATCAATCCAACCGACTATCATATTCTCACCTTCTGATGCTCTTACTCATGCACCGAGCTTCATTCATGCCTTACGTTACCTGTTGGGTACCACAAAGTTCTCCCCAAGCTCCATTAACTTTCCTCTTTCCTAACTAATTCCCAAGACTCTCAAACAAAAGGAAATAAAAAAAACGAACAAGAAGAAGACCGTGAGAATCAAAAGCAATACGACACCAAAACAAAGTGGCAAGGCCTTGCACCAAAGATAAACAAATTTGCAAATCAAGCGCAAACAACTCATAAAAGACAAAAATCACAAGACTAGTAACAAACACCATGACTCAATCCCCATGGTTCCCAATAATTCCAAAGGAAAGCTCAGCTTTAGCCTTCTCAAGGACTTCATGGTAGTCTCTGGCCATGCAATCCTCTGCATCATATTTCCATAACCACACAATTGTCAGCGCATAAATAAATATACCAATAGACTTGTTATCTTACCTTGTTGTGCCAATCACACTGAGCCGTAACTAAACACACATGTCAACCATATGTATCAACATCGAGACAACATATTTATCAATTCAAAATCCAATTTTATGAAGACTAACAACCATATCATAATCCATATGTCAAATCCCATTCATCGATCATAATACCTAATGCTACAGCTATCACCTACTTACACTCGGGTACATATCTTCCATCCCAACACAGTGTGTTAGTACAACCATATTAAAACAAGACCATTTCTTCATGAAATATTACAGACACATATACTCATATCATGTAATTAATCAAACATTCAAACAACTTGAAAACATACCATGCTAAATAAATCTACTAGATGATGTAATCGACACCAAATAGATGACATGATAAAACAATTAAGCTTCAATTACACGACATAATCAAACTCATACCTTGATGTATCTTAGGGGAGGATATCTTATATGCACAATCATTATAGATTAGCAAAATATAACTTCACGACACATCAACTCATCCTAAATAAGGTCATGATATCCATAATAGTAACTAGTTAACACATTCACATCATAGGCTCATAAACATATGTCATTCATGCATAGCAATCACATATGCACAATTAGTCTAGATTAGTGAAACACACTATCATAATTAGGTTGAATCATGCCTGAATGTATTAACCCTAACCAACTTCATAGGTCAATCCAAATCAAAATGATACATATAACATGAATATCTTAATGTGATAACCCTAATCGTCAAGCTACTAACATATAACAACAAGTTTTATATCATGCTCACCAACCACATATAACCTAATCATAAAGATAATTATACAACAATATAAAGTTAATGTAAAACCTACTCATCAAAAACATATAACATAATCATCAGGTTATCTCATCATAAAACAACAAAAACATTGCATATAACTCATGACTATCTGACACATGTGCATATAACTACACTAATCAACTAGAATCTACCATGCATGACTAACCCATGCACGTACATATAACTAAACTGATTAAATAACATCTATCATGTATGTAACCATAACAACAATAAAATGACAAACATATATATAAGTAACCCTAATGCATATAACAATCCATGAATCACATACCTACATGCCAAGCATACAACTTGTATAACGATCTTCTCTTGCCTCGAGGTCCATTGTTGCAACTTCACTTTGATGATCTGCATCTCTTACTCTATCTCATCCAACACATTTCATCATAGCATACCAATATCATCATGATGGCCTAATTTCATACAATGACCTTATGCACAACAACCTCAACCAAACCAATGCAAACTTGACCATATGCACCCACTTGACATGTATAACCAATCATGAACGACCAATGCATGTTCAACATATGATATCACACAAGTAAGAATACACGGATAATACCAAAGCATGACCAATATCAGACCTAGCATACATAAGCAATGCATATACAACATGTAACAAATTGTAAGCTAACATGCATGCACAATACACAAACATGAACAACACATAATCAGTCATACACACCTAACCACATGTTGACAATGACACCACAAACACTTCCATGGTGACACCACTGCCACCATGGCCAACACAACACGAATGAAACAAGCACATATAGACCTCAAGCATACTAAATTCATATGCAACCAACATAAATGCATGATCCACACACCACCCATCAGTCCGGGAGTTGAACCATGCTCTGATACCACTTTGTAACACCCTCTTCCCACATCTACCCAAGTAATAGGCCAACCAAGGTAAACATGTGATGAGAGGCTACTAATATGAGATTCAACCTCATATATAACCTTAAGGAAATGGAACCGGCGAAAACACCAAAAACACACCCTACACTGCATCATTGACATCCCTAGGGGGTAACCCAACCTCCCAAAGGCCTGTTCCCTGAGGGGGTACTGATTTTAGCCTCTTTGAGGCTAAGTTGCGAGCATATAAGGGCAAGGGAGTGGTTCTAGGGTCTAGATTCATCGGCTAGCCTTGTCAAGGTAGCGACTTAGGCTCAAACAAGAGATTTATGTGTTTGGCTCTGGGATTTGTGCCACATTTTCAGCCCCTTAGCCCAGGTCACTACCTAGAACTTCCTATAACTTCAGGAGAGGGTAAATAACATTTAAACAAACATATGGAAGCAATCAATTCAACCATAACTCATCCAAACCCACCTAGCCGTGACATGCATTTCATCAAACATGCCATAAACATAACATCTACAGGCATAAACAACAGTTTTAAACAAAGGGTTCTCTTAAAAATTTGAGAATGGCTAAGAAGCATTGCTCCTCCTACATCACATGCTAAAATAAAATCTATTAGACCATAGATACATTGTGCATTCATTTACAAGTAAAAACATGGATAGATCCATACCTCCCCACTGTCACAATACATGCTTATAACCAACATAATACCGACAAAAATAACATGGAGACATTAGCAATAAAATCCATATATAAACCAATGCATATACTCATCAAATACCAAGGCATTGAACCTTTCATTACTCAATGTAAAAACCAACCAGATATGGTACTTCCACATTCCACCTAACCATAGATTGGTTGAGCCAAATCTACTTGAGCCAATCACCCCCTTGCCATATTCCAAGAATGAATGTGGGACTTAAACTGAAATAACCAACTAGGGCTTCCCGAGACTAAACCACCTCACCCTCATCAAATATAAATAAGGATTTACCATGATCCAACCAATATCAGTAGGCCAACACCATAAACATGTAATAACCAACTTTACCGTGATCTAAATGTTGTCCTCTGAGATAATTCTAGGTCAATTAATTATGCCATCACATCTATAATATTTTGTTTGTTTTAAAAGGGGGTTTTTGGATGACCGGTGTATTAAGCAAATACAAACAAATGTTTTAAACTTTTGATAGTATTAAATATTAAGTAAAGGGTTGTTTCTTTACTTCAAAACAATGATTTAATTTTACATATGTGAAGGCAGAACTGTAAGAAAATATGATCAATTAAATATTCAAATTGAATGTTTAATTTATCATAAGTATGAAATATAATCAAACAATGTTTAACAACTTAACAAAGTATATTTAACATTATGAAGATTAATGATAATTAATTGATATAGAGGGACTTATACAAACAGATAGTTGAATAAGTCAATCTCTAAAATGGATTATAACTTTAGAGGATTTAAGATAGACTGAAACACAATTTTCTCTTACCTACTTATCTTCACAAAAATAAAATATATGCAGAAAACAGAGTGAAATGAATACTAGAAAAACTTACAAGGAGACAAACTGATTGAAACAAATCATTAATCATTAATGATAAAAAAATCTCATACACTTTGCTTACAAATGCTCATCCAAGGGTGCAACCCTTAATAACTCAAATGGAGAGTTATTTATACTAATTTCTATCACTTACAAGTATATAAACTTATTACAAAAATAGTAACAAATAATAGGAAAATGAAAACTGATGAGTGATCCGATGTCTTTGAGGAAGCAGTTGATGATGTAGCCCCAAAAGGTGTTGTTGTGCTGGCAGGATGTTGGAGACAAAAAGTTACTTGATGGTTTCACACAAGTGATCCCATCTGTCCTGACTTGGTAAATCCAGATTTACTAATCTCCTGAAAACTTCATCCACTTCAGTGTATCTCTCAAAAGTAGGCTTGTTGATGAAGAGATGATTGATTTCATGTTTAATGATCAAATCAAAATCTAAAGCTTCCATAAATATTTGCCTCTCATATGACCTTTGATTCCTGTAAACTTGGCTTTGTCAATGACTATTGTGTAGATATTTTTGCAGTACTCCTCCAAGTTGATCAATTTGTCATTGGGAGCTACTAATACAGGCTATCCCCTCTAATTTAATAGGTTAAGATTGGTGTGAAATATTTGGACAACAATGTCCAAAGTTTGACATTTAGTCTCTAATTGACTCAACAGATTCTTCTTTTGCAACACTTTATTGATCTCCAAAATAGTGGTTGTTTTGTCTATAATGTTAATCTGTTCCAATTCTGCCATGCTCTTTGAATTCAACACTTTAATCATGTATGAGGCTTCTACTGGTTTTTGCTTCAGTGTTGCCTTCTCTTGTTCAATGACTTCTTTACACTTGTTGATGAGTTCCTCCTATTCAAAAATGATTTGTATGGAGGACCATACCTTTGTCATTTCTTAGCTTATTTCAGTCCATATGCTTTCCTTGGCTTGGGCCAAGGTACCTTCCATTAAAATCTCACTCCCAAACTTCTGAACCTTCTGTGCTAACCTTTAATATTTCTGCATCTCTTCCATGTACATGGTGTCATTCTTTATCTTCTGAGCTTCTAAGTTTCTAAATTTCTCCTGAAGCTTTTCATTCTCCTGTTTTTGTAAGGTTAAATCTTGCACAAGCTTGGTTGGATCACCTGTTGTTGACGTAGATTCTACTAATGTTGATGAAGATCTCAGCTCTGTACCTACAACTGCAATAGGCATTGTTGAAACTTGAATCATGGCAAGCTGGCTTGATTGTTCTTTTTCCTTTAAAAAACCTTCAATTTGTTCCTCCATCTTCTTTATTTGAATGTTTTTCTCAATGATGATTTTGAGCATCTCCTCTCTATTATGTTCACTTTCCTCTATTTCCTTGGTTTGGGGGTCTTCTGTAGAAGGAAAATTTAGCTGCTTTCTAAGAGCTGCAATATCTTCATTCTTCTTCTTAAGAATCTCTTCTACAACTTTACAATCCTTAGGGTCATACCCAATATTTATTGCAATATCTTCTAAATACTTTAGCTTATTGCCTTTAACTAAAGAGGAAAGTTTTTCTATCTTCAACTGTGACTGTACGTTTGAAAAAGTTGTTCTCAACTTGGACAATGTCATGGCTGTGTTAGTCATGGCAGAGAAAAGCATATCTTCAGACTGTCTGTGCATGTCCATCTATTCTATGGGATGAATATGATTTGCATCAAATGAGAAAATTGTTTTCTTATAATCAGATGGAGCTTTGAGAAAAGGGACTTGGGCTTGTAGAAAAGCCTTCTACATCCTTCCCTTTTCACTGTCAAAATTTGTCAACAACCTATGTTGTGATGTAGAATTCTGCTTCCAGAACTGACTATAAACATTTGCCTTCAAAGATTCATTATTTTGTTTGATCTCTAAGAATATGGAGAAAATTTTCTGATCATCTTGTTCATTGGTTCCAACAGATTCAATGAATTCCATGGCATCTTGTGAAACTGAAGAAGATGATGGAGTATTAGAAACCACCCTATTTGTTGTTGTAGATACTTCTGCATCTCCCAAGTCAATGATTTCAGGCTCTTTTTGGCTCTGCTCTGTAGAAATAGTAAAATTAGTCTTTTGCTTCTCCTGCTGAATTATGAATTCTTTGGCAATGTTTGCAGAAGTTGATGTTTCTTCCCTAGGCCTTTTTTGTTGCTTGTCTTGAGAGATTGGAGTCTGTAAAGTGGATGTATAAATAATCTGCGCCTCTGCCTCCTGCAATGTATTCTCGCCCCATTTATCCCGGTTCATAAACTTATCAGTCTCATGCCTAGGTGTATGATTGTATGAAGTTGTCTTCAACTCAACCCTTAAGTTTGAAATGATGCTAAAAGGATCATAATACCAAGTGAAGCTTGGCTGGAAAATCATCCTTTTAAGGATGGCATCTGCTTCAATCCCTGTTGATCTGGTATTTCATATAAAAGAGCCTATTTTAGACTTGATCTTGAACTGTGGTTTTCTCTTACTTGAAACAAAGTGTAATTCATCCATGTTAATCATATGTCTAATATTTTCCAAAGATAAAATTCTCATTGGAACATATTTGGGCAGCTTATAAGGTGCTACTGCATAGCCATATACTCGGATCTCTGTGCAATTCTGGTATGTTAGGGTCCTATAAATATAGGATTCATAATTTTTGAACTGACTTTGATAGTCTTGTAAATATGTACATACCTTGCTTTCTGCAAGTTAGTTTCCCATATTTTGAAAAAATAAAAATAAAAATGAAAAAATAATAAAAAATCAAAAAGAGGGTAAAAAGTCCTAAAAGAAAGATCAAACGACTTAGAAAATATAGACCCCAAAAGAAAAAAGATGAAAATAAGACTTGAAAGTGAGCAAGTCCAAATGCCACTACTTTTACTTTTTTGCAAAATAAATGATTATGGCAGAGTGTTAATAAATGCCGTAATCCATGATAAGTTAAACTGTTTAATCTTAACTTGTCATGTTGTCAATTTCAAGTTTTAGATAGTGAATAAAGATTTGTCAGACAGTTTAATCCTGACAAATCAGTAGATAGGTAGAGAATAATGAGGAGCTTAACAGTTTAATCTAAGCCCTCAGATGAAATAAGGTAGATTTAGATAGTTTATGCTTAAAAAGAATAAATGTTTCAAGGTTGCAAGCCTAAATTCCCCTACAAAATGAAGAAAAAATCTTAGAATAAGGTTGTGTAGGTAGAAAGAAGTGGAGAAAGCATGTAATAATGATCATCGAGAAAAATCACTAATTTCCCATCCCCCATAAATATTCAATATTCTAAGCTATCAGTCAAACTGGCTCAGAGCATTTCTCTGACTTTTGTTGGGACCGGACCCAAGGCTAGATGACTGGTTAGTTGAAAATATTGAGTTCTTAGGTTAAATCCCCATTTATCATCATTCATCATTCATTCATTTATTTCAACCTTTTTTCCTAAGTAAGGACACATTATTACTTAGTGAATCATAAAATCCCATATAATTAACTTCATTCCTTTAGAAACATTCATAAAACCCTCAAAACTACATCTATCTTAAGTATTGGTGAAATAATAAAAAGATGAGCAATGCTTGACCTTTTACACTTTACTTAGTGATTTTATGTATTTTGTGTCATATTTAATTTTCCTTTCATATTAATTTTTAACCTATTTTATTAAATCCCTAACTATTACCCTATCCTGCTTATTAATTCCCTATATCTAAATACCCCAAAAACCCACTATTATAGAGTTTTTTAGACCAAAGTTATTACCCACGTGCTAAATAAAAAACCCCAATCAAAAGCCCTTTGGTCTAAAAACTAACACTAAATAAATATCCTACCCCTATGGTCGTTAAACCATTTAAAAATGTTTAATTACTATATAATAAAAATAATATCGCGCTCCTTTGTGTTTTTATTAAAACATTCAACCAATGTTTTGAAAAGACAATGCATTATAAAACACCCCCACATATTTTATAACCTAAAGTTTACAAAAGTTTATTTTAAATAAATTAAACCTTTCCCGTATGCATATCTCCGCCAAATTATATAAGCCTTTTGCTTTATATAATTAACCCATGCCATATATAAACCCCGCCCCGATATATGATTAAAACCTTTGCCCTCATATATATTTCATAAAGGTTAATTATATGTTTTAAACTGTCTACATGCATATGAAGCCCGGTCCCACCATTTACTTTAGCCACAGCTTCCCATTTGATCCTGACCGTTCGCATCCGATCTTCAAATTTGACGGATTATACACAATATCGTACAGAAAAAGTAATCGATCTACCAAATTCAAAATGGACGCAAAATGGGAAGTTTTTTCCATTTCTCTCTCCTCAACGTGTCGCTTTCTTACTGGATCGTGTGCGTTTGGTTCAGATCAACTTACCACTCAAACGCTGCGCGATAACCACTGTCCGGTTTTCGTTTTAAATCCCGAAACCACCTCCCACCCTAACGCGACCTGCATTGAATGTCAGTTAATGAAATCAAAGGAATACGGTTAAACCTTTGGTAAAGCCTTTTATCATTTAATCTATGCATTCAAACCCTTTCGCAGTATCTCCCGAATGTTAAGACTACTGTGTAAACCATTTTCAAAGCTTGTGATTGCCCTTTTATGCCCAAAACTCTGAATTTCATCAAAATTCACCATTGAAGACTAATTGAGGAGCTATTCACCAGTCCAAAAGAGCTATTAAAGTCTTCAAATTCAACTAAAAACCTCAGAAACCCTTTCAAAGCCGAATACCTATAGCAAAGGTATTTTTTTCAAAATTGAAACCTACAAATCAAAGTTTTAAATTGTATTTTAAGAAAGCCAGTCCATTTTTACAAATTTGAGCAAAGTAGAACGGCTTAAAATCACAAAAAATAGGCCAAACCCTAGAAAAATTCCCAAGAAACCATGTTTTCCTCTACGCCTCTTTTCAAGCAAATTTTCTCAATTTTCACAGTTTAAAGATCAATTTCAAAGATCTGAAAAGCTAAAACCTCTTAATATACCTTGAAACCCTATTTCTCAGTCAAACAAACTTAGAAATCCCCTGTTTTCTGTGTTATACCAGTTTTTACATCCTCAGATAAACTTGATTGAGCATAAAACCCAAAAGAGACTATCTTTAGCCAAATTTGCTCAAATATCCCTCTGTTAAAGAAAATTACTCCTGCAAACAGTCTAATCTTGCAGAAGTAGCCCAAAAATGCCTAAAAAACAGAGTTAAACCTCCATAGACAGATTTCATTCCACTGGTCTTTCAAAAAGCCTTCAATCACCTCCTTGCAGACCTCTGTTTCATTAAAAAATTGTTTGATTTTTGCAGGTTATTATCAGAATAAGAAATTGGGCCAACAGTTTCAATACTAGTTGACAAAATTGTTTGCTCCAAATTCTCAGATTTTTATTCAAAAGTTTCACTCAACAAACAATTTGTATACAAAGAAAGAATAAAATCAAGTCAGAGAGAGATAAAAATGATGAAATATGTACAATTAATGGTAAAAGTGAAATCAGAATTCACAATGAAAGTGAAAGTTAAAACAATTAAAAGAACAAAAAGGTTCAAAGATGAAGACATAACAAGAAGGAACATTTTTGCAAAAATTTCATGTTTAAGTCATTATTTTGCAGAAACTATTGTGACCAATAAAAGATGAATTTTGCAAAACTGAAGGAGGTTTATGTTCTTAAGATGTCAAACTACAAAAACCTCTCTCACTTTCTAATAGCCATTATGGGTTGGGAAATATTAAACAATATTAGAAAGCACTTTTTGCAGAAAATTTCTGTTAAGTCATCATTTTGCAGAGAAAATTGTGGCCAATCAAAAATACATATTACAAAACTGAAGGAGTTTTTTGTTCCTAAGAGACCCATCTACAAAAAATTATCTCACTTAATGCACAAGTATTACAGAATGAGAGATACATGTGCATCTTTACAACCTATTTTTCAGACTGTATAACTCTGTTTTACACATCTTTTTGCAGAGCCTATTTTGAACAGATTGAGCAGAATTTTAGGGAAGTGAGTGAGGTTTATCTCACCAACATATTCATCTACAATAAACTCTTTCACTTTTTACACATCTATTTCAGATTGAGAAATAAAAAGGTATCATTGGACCCAAAGTTTTCAGAATTGTTGGAGCAAAATGCACAAAGAAAGGAAACAATTAGTGACTTGGATGACTCATCATCAACTAAGAGTTGAGATCAAATTCAAATTCTCCTCTTTGTCATCACCTATCCATAAAAAATAGTGCCAAATAGATGCATTAGTTTTGAGTGTCCTTTACTTAATTTCTATTTATGTAAAACAATTGGAGATATTTGTAAACCAATCTTGATATTTTTTCAAGATATTCTAGTTTAGAATTTGTATAAATACTTAACTCTTTGAAGTATTTTGGGTGGAATAAAATTGCTAGAATTACTATAGACATTTTTTTTGGACATTGGAGGCTCTTTTTTATTTGAATTTGAAGTAGCAGACTGGACAAGATAACTGGCATCATAATTCAAGATCCCTGTGATAAGCTGATGAGTGAAGTACTTCCTACTTGTCACTGTTTCCTTTTCTAAGTTTCATGCATTCATTTTATGTTTTTTCTGTCTGAATGTGTAACTAGGAGTATTACTACAGGATTTGTCAAGTGCTCCCTGTCTTTAACTAGTTTCCATTTTAATGTTTTCTTCTGATTTCTAGTGCAAGGAACCCTTAATTACTCCTTCTCCCGTTTGACCTCTGCCTTCTACTTCCATTTTCCGGATCAAAGGATCCTTAAGTGCCCTTTATCCCGATCATACCACCTCACAAAAAACACTTTCCCAAATCTCTGAGGGTTATATATCTTGCCCTGAATACATTTGTAATTTTTTGGCCTTGATTTCTAGTGCTACTATCTTGATTTAGACTCCATAGCCCAATGGACAAATAGATTTCTCTCTATCCTACCTCCAAGTGATTTTTTCCCACCAAACCCTTTAAACCAAAACCAAATTGTACTTTCATAACTAACCTAATATTTTAAATCAAAACAAAGATAAATTTTAAAGAGAGAACCCTCTCTGAATTCTAGGATGGCTAGATCCTAGAATTTGAAGTAGGTTTTTGGTTACCTCGATGAGTTCTCTCTTGAACCTAGAGAAATTCCTGAGTGATAACATAATGGGAACCATACTTGGGAAGACTAACATTTTCTTCAGAAATATTTTACAGGTTCAGATCTAATCTATGATGGTGGACAATGATCAGACATATAAAGGTTAAAATCATCCACCCAATGACTCCATTGTCCAAGATCCAGAGCTACAAAGTTCAGAAGAAACTCCATAACCAAAGAATCCATATTCGAAATCATTAATGGCGATACAAGATGAAAGGGTTTGTGGCAAAATTTTCATCTCATGAGATTTTCATTGAATTTAGGGATGAGATATTAGAATTTCATCTTGATGAGGATTTTCTGAGAGTTGTCTTTCTTATTTTGAAATAAAGAAAATATTCTCCTCAACTTAAAAAATGTGTTCTTGAGATAATTTCTGAAAATTATGAAAATGAAATTAAACTTTTGCATTCTCAAATTCAGTCATACAATTTCCGAGATCCTAAAAAATTCTTGGAAAATCTTCCTTCTCCAAAGCAAGAGGAAGTTGTACTACCTGTTGACTTGCAGATTGAGGATGATTATGCTTTCAAGTACAAGACTAAAAAAATTTATTTTAGGGTTTAATATTCAGAATACAACTGAGCAACTAGTCATTGAAGGCCTAGAAGCAGATATCATACATCATGTTTTTATTGATCCTATAGCCGATTATATGGAGGTTCTTTTTAGCTCAAGTCTGCAAACATGTTTTCTCTATGATGATCAAATACATCAACAATTTCCATTACACATCATATCATTGATTATGAAGACACCTGATCAAGTTATACTTCCAAATTTTATGACAAGTAGTCAAGTTATCCATTCATTTCTACAGCTACTTGACTGGCTTCATTGGCGTTTTTGTATTACCTGATTCAACAAAATCAACAGTAGATTAGAGTAGGTAGATGAGTGCAAATAAGCTCAAAGCTCTGAGCATTTTTTTAGTATTCAATTTTCAACTAGTTTTGAAATAATTCATTAAGATTTAGCCAAGGAGAAGGTCCTAAAGATATTCAAGATCTATCAGTTTGGTTTGAGAATTGCAGTATGTTCTTTTAGTTTCAGATTAGATTTCGGTTTGCAGAAAAAGGACTAAATTCAGTTCAAGAGTTTTAGTCACAGAGATTTTATAACAAAGCAAATTCATGTTTGGGATTGGCTCAAAGGACCAGGCTACTAGTTGACGGTGTTCTTGACATCTCACAAGGAAATGTCATCCGCATGTGAAGCCACTGTTAGGGTCCTATAAATATAGGATTCATAATTTTTTAATTGAATTTGATAGTCTTGTAAATATGTACATACCTTGCTTTCCGCAAGTTATTTTCCCATATTTTGAAAAAATAATAAAAAATCAAAAAGAGGGTAAAAAGTCCTAAAAGAAAGATCAAAGGACTTAGAAAATATAGGCCCCAAAAGAAAAAAGATGAAAATACGACCTAAAAGTGAGCAAGTCCAAATGCCACTACTTTTACTTTTTTGCAAAATAAATGACTATGGCAGAGTGTCAATAAATGCCATAATCCATGATAAGTTAAACTGTTTAATCTTAACTTGTCATGTTGTCAATTTCAAGTTTCAGATAGTGAATAAAGGTTTGTCAAACAGTTTAATCCTGACAAATCAGTAGATAGGTAGAGAATAATGAGGAGCTTAACAGTTTAATCTAAGCCCTCGGATGAAATAAGGTAGATTTAGATAGTTTATGCTTAAAAAGAATAAATGTTTCAAGGTTGCAAGCCTAAATGCACCTACAAAATGAAGAAAAAATAATAAGACTATGTAGGTAGAAAGAAGTGGAGAAAGAATGTAATAATGATCATCGGGAAAACTCACTAATTTCCCATCCCCCATAAGTATTCAATATTCTAAGCTATAATTCAAACAAGCTCAAAGCATTTCTTTGACTTTTTTTGGGACTGGACCCAAGGCTCAATGACTGGTTAGTTGAAAATATTGAGTTCTTAAGTTAAATCCCCATTTATCATCATTCATCCTTCATTCATATATTTCAACCTTTTTTCCTAAGTAAAGACACATTCTTACTTAGTGAATCATAAAATCCCATATAATTAACTTCATTCCTTTAGAAAAATTCATAAAACCCTCAAAACTACATCTATCCTAAGTATTGGTGAAACAATAAAAAGATGAGCAATGATTGACCTTTTACACTTTACTTAGTGATTTTATGTATTTTGTGTCATATTTCATTTTCCTTTCATATTAATTTTTAACCTATTTTATTAAATCCCTAACTATTACCCTATCCTACTTATTAATTGTCTCTATCTAAATACCCCAAAAACCCACTATTATAAAGTTTTTTAGACCAAAGTTATTACCCATGTGCTAAATAAAAAACCCCAATCAAAAGCCCTTTAGTCTAAAAACTAACACTAAATAAATATCCCACCCCTATCGTCGTTAAACTATTTAAAAAGGTTTAATTACTATATAATAAAAATAATATCACGCTCCTTTGTATTTTTATTAAAACATTCAACCAATGTTTTGAAAAGACAATGCATTATAAAAGACCCCCGCGTATTTTATAACCCAAAGTTTACTAAGGTTTATTTTAAATAAATTAAACCTTTCCCGTATGCATATCTCCGCCATATTACATAAGCCTCTCGATTTATATAATTAACCCATGCCATATATAAACCCCACCCCGATATATGATTAAAACCTTTTCCCTCAGATATATTTCATAAAGGTTAATTATATGTTTTAAACTGCCCACATGCATATGAAGCCCGGTCCCACCATTTAATTTAGCCACAGCTTCCCATTTGATCCTGACTGTTCGCATCCAATCTTCAAATCTAACGGATGATACACAATATCGCATAGAAAAAGTAATCGATCTCCCAAATTCAAAATGGACGTGAAATGGGTAGTTTTTCCCATTTCTCTCTCCTCAACGTGTCGCTTTCTTACTGGATCGCGTGTGTTTGGTTCAGATCAGCTTACTGCCTAAACGCTGCGCGATAACCACTGTTTGGTTTTCGTTTTAAATCTCGAAATTGCCTCCCGCCCTGACGCAATCTGCATTGAATGTCAGTTAATGCGATCAAATGAATATGGTTAAACCTTTGGTAAAGCCTTTTATCATTTAATCTGTGCATTCAAACCCTTTTGCAGTATCTCCCGAAAGTTAAGATTACTGTGTAAACCATTTTCAAAGCTTCTGATTGCCCTTTTATGCCCATAACTCTGAATTTCATCAAAATTCACCATTGAAGACTAATGGAGGAGCTATTCACCACTCCAAAAGAGCTATTAAAGTCTTCAAATTCAACTAAAAACCTCAGAAACCCTTTCAGAGTCGAATACCTGCAACAAAGGTATTTTTCTCAAAATTGAAACCTGCAAATCAAAGTTTTAAACTGTATTTTAAGAAATCCAATCCATTTTTACGAATTAGAGTGAAGTAGAACGACTTAAAATCACAAAAAAGAGGCCAAACCCTCGCAAAATTCCCAGGAAACCCTGTTTTCCTCTGTGCCCCTTTTCAAGCGAATTTTCTCAATTTTCACAGTTTAAAGATCAATTTCAAAGATCTGAAAGGCTAAAACCTCTGAATATACCTTGAAACCCTATTTCTCAGTCAAACAAACTCAGAAAACCCCTGTTTTATGTTTTATACCAGTTTTTACATCCTCAGATAAACTTGATTGAGAATAAAACCCAAAAGATACTATCTTTAGCTAAATTTGCTCAATTATCCCTCTGTTAAAGAAAATTACTCCTGCAAAAAGTATAATCTTGCAAAAGTAGCCCAAAAATGCCTAAAAAACAGAGTTAAACCTCCACAGACAGATCTCATTCCATAGGTCTTTCAAAAAGCCTTCAATCACCTCCTTGCAGACCTCTGTTTCATTAACAAATTGTTTGATTTTTCAGGTTATTATCAGAAAAGAATTTGGGCCAACAGTTTCAATACTAGTTGACAAAATTGTTTGCTCCAAATTCTCAGATTTTTATTCAAAAGTTTCATTCAACAAACCGTTTGTATACAAAGAAAGAATAAAATCAAGTTAGATAGAGATCAGAATGATGAAATGTGCACAGTGAATGGTAAAATTGAAATCAAAATTCACAATGACAGTGAAAGTAAAAACAGTTAAAAGAAGAAAAAGGTTAAAAGATGAAGATATAACAAGAAGGAACATTTTTGCAAAAAATTCCTGTTTAAGTCATTGTTTTGCAGAAACTATTGTGACCAATCCAAGATTAATTTTTCAAAATTGAAGGAGGTTTATGTTCTTAATATGTCCAACTACAAAAACCTCTCTCACTTTTCTAGCAGCCATTATGCGTTGGGAAATATTAAACAATAGTGGAAAGAACGTTTTGTAGAAAATTCCTGTTAAGTCATCATCTTGCAGAGAAAATTGTGGCCAATAAGAAATACATATTACAAAACTAAAGGAGGTTTTTATTCCTAAGATAACCATATACAAAAATCTATCTCACTTTGTGCACAGGTATTACAGAATGAGAGATACATGTGCATCTTTACAACCTATTTTTCAGACTCTGTAAAACTCTGTTTTACACATCTTTTTGCAGAGCATATTGTGAACAAATGGAGCAGAATTTTAGGGAAGTGAGAGATTTTTATCTCACTAACGTATTTGTCTACAATAATCTCTTTCATTTTTTACATATCTATTTCGAATTGAGAAATACAAAGGTATCATTGGACCCCAATTTTTTAAAATTGCTGGAGCAGAATGCACAAAGAAAGGAAACAGTTAGTGACTTGGATGCCTCATCATCAAATAAGAGTTGAGATCAAATTCAAATTCTCCTCTTTGTCATCACCTATCCATAAAAAATAGTGCCAAATAGATGCATTAGTTTTGAGTGTCCTTTACTTAAGTTCTATTTATGTAAAACTGCTGGAGATATTTGTAAACCAATCTTGATATTTTTTCAAAATATTCTAGTTTAGAATTTGTATAAATACTTCACTCTTTGAAGTATTTTGAGTGGAATAAAATTGTTGGAATTACTATAGACATTTTTTTTGGACATTGGAGGCTCTTGTGTGTTTGAATTCGAAGTAGCAGACTGGACAAGCTGACTGTCATCATAATTCAGAATCCCTGTGATAAGCTGATGAGTGAAGTACTTCCTACTTGTCACTGTTTCCTTTTCTAAGTTTCAAGCATTCATTTTATGTTTGTTCTGTTTGAATGTGTAACTAGGAGTATTACTACAGGATTAGTCAAGTGCTCCCTGTCTTTAAGTAGTTACCATTTTAATGTTTTCTTTTGATTTCCGGTGCAAGGAACCCTTAATTGCTCCTTCTCACGTTTGACGTCTGCCTTCTACTTCCATTTTCTGGATCAAAGGATCCTTAAGTTCCCTTTATCCTGATCATACCACCTCACAAAAAACACTTTCCCAAATCTCTGAGGGTTATCTATCTTGCCCCAAATACATTTGTACCTTTTTGGCCTTGATTTCTAGTGCTGCTAGCTTGATTTAGACTCCATAGCCCAATGGACAAATAGATTTCTCTCTATCCTACCTCCAAGTGATTTTTTCCCACCAAACCCTTTGAACCAAAACCAAATTGTACTTTCATAAATAGCCTAATATTTTAAATAAATAAAAAAGATAAATTTTAAAGAGAGAGCCCTCTCTGAATTCTAGAAAGGCTAGATCATAGAATTTGAAGTAGGTTTGTGGTTACCTCGATGAGTTCTCTCTTGAACCTGGAGAAATTACTGAGTGATAACATAATGGCGACCATACTTGGGAAGACTAACATTTTCTTCAGAAATATTTTACAGGTTCAGATCTAATTTATGATGGTGGACAATGATCAGACATATGAAGGTTAAAATCATCCACCTGGCGACTCCATTGTCCAAGATCCAGAGCTACAAAGTTCAGAAGAAACTCCATAACCAAATAATCCATATTCGAAATCATTAATGGTGATACAAGATGAAAGGGTTTGTGGAAAAATTTTCATCTCATGAGATTTTCAATGAATTCAGGGATGATATATTATAATTTCAGCTTGATGAGGATTTTCTGAGAGTTGTCTTTCTTATTTTGAAATCAAGAAAATATTCTCCTCGACTTAAAAAATGTGTTCTTGAGATAATTTCTGAAAATTATGAAAATGAAATTAAACTTTTGCATTCTCAAATTCAATCATACAATTTTCGAGATCCTAAAGAATTCTTGGAAAATCTTCCTTCTCCAAAGCAAGAGGAAATTGTACTACCTGTTGACTTGCAAATTGAGGATGATTATGCTTTCAAGTACAAGACTGAAAAAATAGTTTTAGGGTTTAATATTCATAATACAACTGAGCAACTATTCATTGAAGGCCTAGAAGCAGATATCATATATCATGCTTTTATTGATCCTATAGAAGATTATATGGAGGTTCTTTTTAGCTCAAGTCTGCAAACATGTTTTCTCTATGAGGATCAAATACATCAACAGTTGCCATTACACATCATATAATTGATTATGAAGACACCTGATCAAGTTATACTTCCAATTTTATTGACAATCAATCAAGTTATCCATTCATTTCTACAGCTACTTGACTGGCTTCATTGGCATTTTTGTATTACCTTATTCAACAAAATTAACAGTAGATTAGAGTAGGTAGATGAGTGCAAATAAGCTCAAAGCTCTGAGCATTTTTTCAGTATTCATTTTTTAGCTAGTTTTGAAATAATTCATTAAGATTTAAAGCCAAGGAGAAGGTCCTAAAGATATTTAAGATCTATCAGTTTGGTTTGAGAATTGCAGTATGTTATTTTAGTTTCAAATTAGATTTCAGTTTGCAAAAAAAGGACTAAATTCAGTTCAAGAGTTTCAGTCACAGAGATTTTATAACAAAGCAAACGCATGTTTGGGATTGGCTCAAAGGATCAAGCTACTAGTCGACGGTGTTCTTGACATCTCACAAGGAAATGTCATCCCCATGTGAAGACGCTGTTAGAGTCCTATAAATATAGGATTCATAATTTTTTAATTGAATTTGATAGTCTTGTAAATATATACATACCTTGCTTTTTGCAAGATGTTTTCCCATATTTTGAAAAAATTAAAAAATAATAAAAAATCAAAAAGAGGTTAAAAAGTCCTAAAAAAAAGATCAAAGGACTTAAAAAATATAGACCCCAAAAGAAAAAAGATGAAAATAAGACCTGAAAGTGAGAAAGTCCAAATGCCACTACTTTTACTTTTTTGAAAAATAAATGATTATGGCAGAGTGTCGATAAATGCCATAATCCATGATAAGTTAAACCGTTTAATCTTAACTTGTCATGTTGTCAATTTTAGGTTTTAGATAGTGAATAAAGATTTGTCAGACAGTTTAATCCTAACAAATCATTAGATAGGTAGAGAATAATGAGGAACTTAACAGTTTAATCTGAGCCCTCAGATGAAATAAGGTAGATTTAGATAGTTTATGCTTAAAAAGAATAAATGTTTCAAGGTTGCAAGCCTAAATGCACCTACAAAATGAAGAAAAAATGTTAGAATAAGGTTGTGTAGGCAGAAAGAAGTGGAGAAAGCATGTAATAATGATCATCGGGAAAACTCACTAATTTCTCATCCCCCATAAGTATTCAGTATTCTAAGCTATCAATGAAACAGGCTCAGATCATTTCTCTGACTTTTGTTGGGACCGGACCCAAGGCTCGATGACTGGTTAGTTGAAAATATTGAGTTCTTAAGTTAAATCCCCATTTATCATCATTCATCCTTCATTCATATATTTCAACCTTTTTTCCTAAGTAAAGACACATTCTTACTTAGTGAATCATAAAATCCCATATAATTAACTTCATTCCTTTAGAAACATTCATAAAACCCTCAAAATTACATCTATCCTAAGTATTGGTGAAATAATAAAAAGATGAGCAATGCTTGACCTTTTACACTTTACTTAGTGATTTTATGTATTTTGTGTCATATTTAATTTTCCTTTCATATTAATTTTTAACCTATTTTATTAAATCCCTAACTATTACCCTATCCTACTTATTAATTCCCTATATCTAAATACCCCAAAAACCCACTATTATAAAGTTTTTCAGACCAAAGTTCTTACCCATGTGCTAAATAAAAAACCTCAATCAAAAGCCCTTTGGTCTAAAAACTAACACTAAATAAATATCCCGCCCCTATGGTCGTTAAACCATTTAAAAAGGTTTAATTACTATATAATAAAAATAATATCGCGCTCCTTTGTGTTTTTATTAAAACATTCAACCAATGTTTTGAAAAGACAATGCATTATAAAACACCCTTGCATATTTTATAACCCAAAGTTTACTAAGGTTTATTTTAAATAAATTAAACCTTTCCCGTATGCATATCTCCACCATATTATATAAGCCTCTCGCTTTATATAATTAACCCATGCCATATATAAACCCCGCCTCGATATATGATTAAAACCTTTGCCCTTGGATATATTTCATAAAGGTTAATTATATGTTTTAAACTGCACACATGCATATGAATCCCGGTCCCACCATTTACTTTAGCCACAACTTCCCATTTGATCCTAACCGTTCGCATCCGATCTTCAAATCTGACGAATGATACACAATATCGCACAGAAAAAGTAATCGATCTACCAAATTCAAAATGGACGCGAAATGGGCAGTTTTTCCCATTTCTCTCTCCTCAACGTGTCGCTTTCTTACTGGATCGCATGCGTTTGGTTCAAATCAGCGTACCGCCCAAACGCTGCGCGATAACCACTGTCCGGTTTTCGTTTTAAATCCCGAAACCGCCTCCCGCCCTGAGGTGACCTGCATTGAATGTCAGTTAATGCGATCAAATGAATATGGTTAAACCTTTGGTAAAGCCTTTTATCATTTAATCTGTGCATTCAAACCCTTTTGCAGTATCTCTCGAATGTTAAGACTACTGTGTAAACCATTTTCAAAGCTTTTGATTTCCCTTTTATGCCCAAAACTCTGAATTTCATCGAAATTCACCATTGAAGACTGATTGAGGAGCTATTCACCACTCCAAAAGAGCTATTAAAGTCTTCAAATTCAACTACAAAACTCAGAAACCCTTTCAGAGCCGAATACCTACAGCAAAGGTATTTTTCTCAAAATTGAAACCTACAAATCAAAGTTTTAAACTGTATTTTAAGAAAGCCAATCCATTTTTACGAATTTGAGCGAAGTAGAACGACTTAAAATCACAAAAAAGAGGCAAAACCCTTGCAAAATTCCCAGGAAACCCTGTTTTCCTCTGCACCCCTTTTCAAGCGAATTTTCTCAATTTTCACAGTTTAAAGATCAATTTCAAAGATCTGAAAGGGTAAAACCTCTGAATATACCTTGAAACCCTATTTCTCAGTCAAACAAACTCAGAAAACCCTTGTTTTATGTTTTATACCAGTTTTTACATCCTCAGATAAACTTGACTGAGCATAAAACTCAAAATAGATTGTCTTTAGCCAAATTTGCTCAATTATCCCTATGTTAAAGAAAATTACTCCCGCAAACAGTCTAATCTTGCAGAAGTAGCCCAAAAATGCCTAAAAAACAGAGTTAAACCTCCACACACAGATCTCATTCCATAGGTCTTTCAAAAATCCTTCAATCACCTCCTTGCAGACCTCTATTTCATTAACAAATTGTTTAATTTTTTCAGGTTATTATCAGAATAAGAAATTGGGCCAACAGTTTCAATACTAGTTGACAAAATTGTTTGCTCCAAATTCTCAATTTTTTATTCAAAAATTTCATTCAACAAACAGCTTGTATACAAAGAAATAATAAAATCAAGTCAGAGAGAGATCAGAATGATGAAATGTGTACAGTGAATGGTAAAAGTGAAATCAGAATTCACAATGACAGTGAAAGTAAAATAGTTGAAAGAACAAAAAGGTTAAAAGATGAAGACATAACAAGAAGGAACATTTTTGCAAAAATTTATTGTTTAAGTCATTATTTTGTCGAAACTATTGTGACTAATCCAAGATTAATTTTGCTAAACTGAAGGAGCTTTATGTTCTTAAGATGTCCAGCTACAAAAACCTCTCTCGCTTTTCTAACAACGATTATGGGTTGGGAAATATTAAACAATATTGGAAAGCACTTTTTGCAGAAAATTCCTATTAAGTCATCATTTTTCAAATAAAATTGTGGCCAATCAGAAATACATATTACAAAACTGAAGGAGGTTTATGTTCCTAAGAGACCCATCTACAAAAACCTATCTCACATTGTGCACAGGTATTACATAATGAGAGATAAATGTGCCTCTTTACTGCCTATTTTTCAGAATCTGTAAAACTTTGTTTTACACATCTTTTTGAAAAGCCTATTGTGAACAGATGGAGCAAAATATTAGGTAAGTGAGAGATTTTTATCTCACCAACATATTAATCTACAATAACCTCTTTCACTTTTTACATATCTATTTCGGATTGATAACTACAAAGGTATAATTGGACCCAAATTTTGTAGAATTGTTGGAGCAGAATGCAGAAGGAAAGGAAACAATTAGTGACTTGGATGCCTCGTCATCAACTAAGAGTTGAGATCAGATTCAAATTCTCCTCTTTGTCATCACCTCTCCATAAAAAATAGTTCCAAATAGATGCATTAGTTTTGAGTTTCCTTTACTTAAGTTCTATTTATGTAAAACAGTTGGAGATATTTGTAAACCAATCTTGATATTTTTTCAAGATATTCTAGTTTAGAATTTGTATAAATGCTTCACTCTTTGAAGTATTTTGAGTGGAATAAAATTGCTATAATTACTATAGACATTTTTTTGGACATTAGAGGATCTTATGTGTTTGAATTCGAAGTAGCAGACTGGACAAGCTGACTGGCATCATAATTCAGGATCCCTATGATAAGCTAATGAGTGAAGTACTTCCTACTTGTCACTATTTCATTTTCTAAGTTTCATGCATTCATTTTATGTGTGTTCTGTCTAAATGTGTAACTAGGAGTATTACTACAGGATTAGTCAAGTGCTCCCTGTCTTTAACTAGTTTCCATTTCAATGTTTTCTTCTGATTTCCGGTGCAAGGAACCCTTAATTGCTCCTTCTCCCATTTTACCTTTTCCTTCTAGTTCCATTTTCCGGATCAAAGGATCCTTAAGTGGCCTTTATCCCAATCATACCACCTCACAAAAAACACTTTCCCAAATCTCTGAGGGTTATCTATCTTGCCCTGAATACATTTGTACCTTTTTGGCCTTGATTTCTAGTGCTGCTAGCTTGATTTAGACTTCATAGCCCAATGGACAAATAATTTTTTCTCTATCCTACCTCCAAGTGATTTTTTCCCACCAAACCCTTTAAACCAAAACCAAATTGTACTTTCATAACTAGCCTAGTATTTTAAATCAAAACAAAGATAAATTTTAAAGAGAGAGCCCTCTCTGAATTCTAGGAAGGCTAGATCCTAGAATTTGAAGTAGGTTTGTGGTTACCTCGGTGAGTTCTCTCTTGAACCTGGAAAAATTACTGAGTGATAACATGGTACAAATACCAGTCTCCAATTTTAACTTTCTCACTAAGATGTAGTATTCTTTTGATATCTTGGCCAATTCTGGGTTCATTCTGGTTGCTTAGAAGTTGGGCAACTAGATGGATGAATGAATCAATGAAATGTGCAAAATAAAACTCAATTAAAATGGATCTGACCAACTCAATCTACTGAATAACTGATTTATTTACTCCCTGGTCATCCTGCTTGTGTAATGTGATTGGCAATGAATCCCCCTGCTGAAACAAAATCATATGAATAAGTATAGAAGTGTACTTAAACATTCCATGCATTTTCAAATTCATCATTTCTTCATGCATATTATCAGCCAAGGATTGGTTGTAATTGTACATGAATGCAAGCTAATGGTCTTTGGAGAAAATGGATAAGTAACCAAGAATAGCCTCATCAATTGTTCTTTCATTGGGATAACCTAAGAGACTAGAAATTAATGAAATGATATGTCTAGTGGATTTAGGGAACATCGAGGATGGGTAAGGAGGGCTCTTATTTGGAAGCTCAACATCATTTGGAAGGAAGGTTTCAAATATTTATGCTCTCTGAGGAAAGGTCAGCTTATGGTATAACTCCATGAGAGTAGCTTGGGAGAAAAGGCTGAGGGAATCGCTCTGTGGGATCAGCAACATCTGGTTAATGGTCTCTGGAGTGATAGAAATTAGAATGTTTCCATTATGAGCTACCATTGTCCTTTTAATGGGATCATACCTAGCTTGACACCAGGTGACTAGGTCAGGGAATTCATGGGTCTGAAGGAATTAATATAGAGGTAATATGGACTCCCAAAGTTTGACATCATCCTACTTGTGCAAATACTTCTTTTTTAGCCATAGGTGCAATTCATAGAGCTCAAATTCGCACTATATGTCTATGATCTTGAAAAATTGATCGGCTAAAGGTACATGGTCAAGATCACCCGGGGTAGACACAGAAGGGGTTACTTCAACAACTTGTTTTAGAGATTTTCCTTTAGGAGCCATTTGACCTACAGAGGAAAAAGAAAAGGGAAATGTGCCTATTATGTTGATAACAGATGAAGGGGGTGCAGTCTCTGCAAATGAAATTAGGTATGACAGAGCAACAAATGGCAGAGTTGTTAATGAAAATACGTCTCTATAAAACCCGTAATTCAACAGTAATAGTAAATGAATCAAAGGTGGTGCAAGGAAAGGGATTTTTTTATTTATAGTGTGCTTGAATTACCATTATGGGATGAATGTTAGATAAACATGATCATGGAGGATAACGGTAATGAAGCGGTGGTAGTGTAATCGGGTGAACAACGGTAATGGAGGGGTCCTAACGGAAGGGTAGCGGAGTGAAACGGGAGAGTACGAGTGGTGGGATTTTATTTGGCGTCGAGAAACGGTTAGTGAAGGAAATTCAAACAACCATTGGTGGGAGTCAAAACCATCGTTGGGAGGAAAGTTGATTTCAGAGGGGGTAGGCGACGGTAAGTGGTTTTGAGCCGGGGGGGTTGCGAAGTGTTGTGGGAGTGACATGTAGGATAGGGGCGCGCCATTGGAAAAAAAATAAAACACATAAATAAAAATAAATAAATAAATAAAATCAGACCCCTACCGTTAACGAGAAATGGGCAAGGGGGGTGCGAAGAGGCTTCCCCGCTGTTGATCTGGGCGGGGAAAATATTGACCATTAAAATATGTTCAAACTTTAACACAAAATGACAAAGCATTTTGTCGCTTGCAGACTTTATAATAAAATAAAATTTGCGCTTTATGATATAATGTTTTAACCACTAAAATATTGTGATTAACTTAATTAAACATCATTTAACTCCTCATTTAATTTTGGCGCATTTAAACAAGCTACCAATAATTTTCTTTTCTTTATTATTTAAACTAAGAAAATTATTTCTTTTATTGCTATGCCTAGCATTTTCAATATTTTTGCCTTCATTTTTTAGAGCATCTAATCTTATCATTTTCTGACATAAATAATTTATTTTGTCATAAGTCCTAACATTTTTTTATTTTTATTTTTTATTTTTTTTTATATTCATATCCAAACTTAACATTTTTTTTTTTTTTTTTTTTAATATCATTTTCTTCTACTATGTCTAACTTATCAAAACCAAAAATGTTACAACATTAATCCTGATGACTAGGTCAACACAAGCATGGATATCATCGGATTTTCTACGCCTAAACCGTGAGGAATTTTCATGTCTCCTAGTTTCCCAGGCTTTACTGCAACCCACAGTCCGAATCAGGGGACACTAGGCCCTAAACCAAGACATACTCCCCAGGCTTTACCGAAATCCCAAACCTGAGATTCCTAGGCCTTAAATGGAGATTAACCACCTCTAGACTTCCATATAGCCCACCATTCACCTATCGTTGATTCTTAGGCCCACCGAGGCAACACAATCTATATTTACCGCAACCCATGGTCTGGATTAGGGGTTTTAAGCTAGTGGCTTTACCGTGATCCACAATCCAGGTCAAGGACCACTAGGCCATGTGTTATATCAATTCAGAGATCCACCCCACTCAACTTCAAAGCCATCCAACAATCCAACTAAACCAAAACATGAGAACTCCACAACAACATGGATATCCAGAAATGGAAAGGCTAGGTTGAAGAACACTGACACACCTGGAAAAACCCATGCCAAGGCAACAAAGAACCACATGTGATACCATGCATGCCAAATATAGCAAGGAAATCATACATGCAAATTAATACCTACAAAGAATCTTGATGTAGCTACTTGCCCCTACGTTTCCCTGCTTGATCTTTGCTTTATTGCTCCAAATCTCCAAGTATTGCACACTCACCAAGAGTGTTTCAAGAATACTTTGAATGTCCAAGAGTATGAGAGAGAGAATAATGAGAGAAAAAAACTTGCCAACTGATCCTCAACATCCTTTTTATCATTGATTCCTCTAATTTCTTCATTTTCCATTATTTTTCTTAATTTTCCTCCTCCCATGCAACCTATGACCTTTCACCTTCCTTTTCTCCTATTTTCCATTATTTTCATAAATAATTTCCAATAAATGCCACTCTTCCTTTTCCTTTGCCAATTTCCTTAGCTATATAAATCGATGAACACCCACACTAGGATGTTTTTTCCCACCATTCAGCTTGTAATAAGTGTCCCATCAACCGTCGTTATTATTTTTCCTTTATTACATTTTACATGGAATTTTCACTGGGGCTATTACAAATCCCATCCCGAAGGAGGCCTCCAACATCAAGGCACCAGTTGTATTCTTCCCTCTTGGTTTATCAATAATATAAAGCATGTTTTACTTTCCATAAACTCGTAAATGATTACTTGTTTAGTATAATGATCCTTGATCTGTTATAGGGTTTACATTGGAATGCATAGGTTATGTCTCTTTTGTTTGTCGTTATTTGATCTCTCTTGCAGGTATTCATACCCAAAGTAATATCGAGGAGTGAGATTGGAAGTGAGGATATCGGGATCGACATTGAAAAGCTATCACATATGAGCAAGGTAGGTCATCTCCCTCTCTCATGTCATTATGATTTAAGCTAGGAATGTTTGAATGTCTTTGTCTCAGTTGTTACTGGACCCACTCATTGGGCTAGAGGGATCGTTTCTATCAACAGAAGGGAGTTGAAATATATAAGTCAAAGAAGTTAATGGTTTTTGCTGAGTTTATTTGTGATCTCCCATCTGCATTTTCACCTACTTCCTTTGACGATTTGTTTCCAAATGAATCACTCTTTCTCATTAGTACTCTCGACCCTTGGTATGGTGATATTATTATGTATCTCCAAACCTAAACTTTTCTACAGAGTTATATCACACTAAGCGACATCTAATTCACCACTTGTCCTAGCATTATCACATTATTGGGGATGCCCTATGTCATACTGGTGTTTATTATGTACTTCATCGATGTTTAACGCTCGAGTAAGATGAGAAAGTTTTGAATCACTGTCACTCTGAGGCATGTGGCGGTCACATGTCAAGCTATGAAACTACTCAAAATATTCTTCACGCAAGTTATTTTTTTCCTTTGATTTTCAAGGATTATATTTTTGCAGTTAAAAAATGTCATGCATGCCAGATATATGCTCGGAAAGAGTGCGCCCCACCTGCTCCCTTACACCTAGTTGCTACCGTAGGACCATTTGTGAAATGGGGCATTGAATTTATGACTTGTAACCCTTTCTTGGTTGGGGGGCATGGTTATATTATCGTCATCGTAGATTATTTTAGAAAATGGGCCAAGAAGATGCCTACATACGATGCTAACAGTAAAATTGCAGCTCAATTTCTCTTCAATCATGTCATAGCTCAATTCGGTGTTCTAAAGGCCATAGTCACCGACCATGGTTCTAAATTTCATAACTATATGATGACAGATCTTACTACTTAGTTGGGTTTTCGTCACGACAACTCAACTCCTTACTATCCACAGGCCAATGGCCAAGTTGAATTTGTTAACAAATTTTTGGTGACGATGCTTCAGCGAAACATTGGGATGCATAAATGAGACATGAAGCTTCTGTTATTTTCAACTCTATGGGCATACCGAACCTCACCTAAGACAACGACCGGATTCATACCTTTTCAATTGGTGTATGTTCTGGAAGGCACTCTCTTGATCGAATGCAAAATTCCTTCATTAAAGCTAGCTTTCTAGTTAATCCCTGGTACTTCACCTTAGGAGGAAGGGTTGCTTTACCACAAACGTTTCGATGAGACTCGCCAAATTGTCTCTTTGGTTATTGAGGCTAAAAAAAAATGAGTTAAAGCACAATATGATAACATTGTGACTCTATGTGTTTATGCTAAAGGTGACTTGGTCTTGTTGTACGATCAAGCCAATGACAAATTAGGAGCTAGAAAACTCGAACCGATGTGGCATGGGCCCTACATTGTCAAATGAGTATTATAGAGAGCTTCCTATGAGTTAGTTGACTATGAAGGGAATCAACTAGTTAAGCCCTGAAACGGGATTTATCTTAAAAAGTAATATGCTTGATTTTTGAGTAAATACTTTGTACATTAGTGTGTGTGATTCATTAGTGTACAGTTATTTTTTTATGTGATTCTTTTATTTTGCAAACATGTTTTCTTCTGCTTACCATGTGTTCCACTTGGTTTGGAGATGTCGTCGAATCCTTATGTCGGTTTCATTGATGACGTTAGTTGTAGTACACAGAATTTGTCTTCCACTACGTGGACACTTTATGCTCCCAATGGTGAGTTAGTGAACTTACAAGGTGTTTGTTTAGGTCTTATAACTAACAACATTTCCAAATATAGTGCGGTTATTAAACTATTATCGAAAGTTGTTGCTCTCAATATTAGGGCGTTAGTTGTTAAGCTTGATTCATAGCTAATTGTGCTAAAGTTAAATGGGCATTATTCCACCAGGAACCCTTAAATTTTAAGAATGTATCTGTGTGTTCGATTATTGGAACGAAATTTTGATTATATTACTTATCAACATATTCCAAGACGTTTGAATACATTAACTAATACATTAGCAAACTATGTTTTAGACATACATTTGCGTCACATGTAAAACCAAATCATCATCATGATAAGAAAATTAGATAGCAATAGGAAACATTTATATATATATATAGAGAGAGAGAGAGAGAGAGAGAGAGGGTTTGTAAAAAGTGTGATACATCAAAAAAACCAAAATCAATGTTCAGAGACACATGGCTTCTCAAGCCTACATGAGTGCAGAAAATAAAACTAGAGAGACATGTCTATCCTCTGACATGAAACTCATGGTAACATGTAACAACCCTAACCACTCGGCCTAACAATTGACATAGTCTGGCTGGTACCCCCATAATATGTCTCTGATATCGTAGTATAATACCATCAACAAAATCATAATCTAGTATGCCTCTAGTTAGAACTTCCAGGTTGCGCTCCACCTCAAATATAGGGTTGGCTCCCTCATGATAAATAGTAGCCTCTAATTGCTAAAAAACCCTTTGTGCTATCAGAGACATACCTGGAGGTCTCTCTAGTCCAAATAATCATAAGTTTAACTCTCAATGCACATAATAAAAAGACCAAAAAACTTCAAAATCTTTAAAAACAATTCTTACCTGAGTCATCCCATCGTCCTCCTAGTGGTAGAGGTATATTTGGGTCCCCTCTAAATCTGGTCCCTGCATATGCCTAGTCGTCGACTATGATCAATTGTTCTCATATCCATACGAAGAAGTCAGGAAGGAAAGACATATGTTTCCTACATCCATGGAGAGGCATCAACTCACTCCATCTCAAAATTCGTGGATCCCTCAAAGCAGGAGGTCCCACCTATATCCAATGACATCGAAACAATGGAACTATCTCTAAGAAAAGAGTCACCAGGATCGATCTTCTTCACCCCTATGAGCATTAGCCGATGCAATGAGTGTTAAGTGGACTATTCAAAAATCATGAGAAATTAGTCAGTTACGACTACCTCTCATGGAAATGGTCATAGTTGATTGAATTTCTTAACGCAGTTGAATCCCAAAAAATGATATCTAAGAGTCACCAGGATCGATCCATATCCAAACTACTTTAGCTTCAAGGTCTTACACTTTGTGAGCTGGTCCTCCATGTTAATGAGTAACTTCTCACACCAGTTAAAAACTGTTGGACTCATATAATACACCACATACTGAAAATGGGATTTTCTTGCCTCATGCAAGGCTTGCACTCCCGCCACTCGTGCAATAGTGTAAAGGATGGTTCTCATAGAAAACTCGTTGACAATTTTAATGTCAATCTTTCTGCTCTTGGTCTTTTGAGAACCATGAATTAAGTGTTTGGCAATGAGCATATATGTGCTCTCATCGCCTGGTCTAGAACCTGATAACTGGACCGATAGTCCCCTCCTTGACAGAGCGGTGATGAAATAAATTTCAGACACATCAATATCCAATTAACGATCACCAATCACGAACATTTTACGGTCAATGTCCCACCAAATCACAAGATATTGTAATAGATCCACTTGGGATCAAATCCCAGGTGTCCAAAAGAACTTGAGCAACCCGCAACTTCACAACGCTCTTATGCAGTTTGCGTTTTGGGCTGCTTCTCAATCCTCTGCTTCATGGCCTCTTTCTGTCCACTCTATGGCCATGTTTCTCCTACAAATCATCAATAAATAAAGATTAATAACCTTTCATGAAATACATTTGGAAAGATATTGGCTATAAATTGAGCATTCATTGAAAAAAAATCAACCCTCGATGCCAGCACGTTTGTTCCTGAACTTATACGCACTGGTATCATGTTGGTTCTTTAAGGGCCAGCAAGATCATTGTGAACCCGAGGGGTAAATCCCGTGTTGGTCGCCCATGAGCCCTAATTTTTCAAGGTCTTCCTAAGCACTTAAGTAATGGTTAAAAAATTCTTTAAAACATAGGCAAAATGCAATCAAATGAGGCAACTCTTACTTGCAACAAACGGCTCAGTGAATGGTGTCCCGGATCGATCAAACGACGAGTCTAAAGATCATCGAAAACAATGGTAAAATTATCTTCAAAGTTTTATAATGGTAAAAGTGATTTTTGTTTTTATAACTTTTTAAGTATTAAAAACAAATATTTTTCATTTAAAAATATTTTTTACCATTTTATAAAGTATTTTTACCTATAATTATATATTTTTCTCGATCAGAATGCATTTTCTTGCATGTGAAACAATATATAATCATGAATCAATCTCGATAATTGGTGAACGACGAGTTATCTTTTATTGTTTTTTTCGGACTTCTGAAAATAAACGAAAAAGGGCCCCATTGTAGTTAACTTTAAGATCTTTGTTGACTCTCGAAAAATGAAAATATCGTCGACCACTTGTCCTTTTGTTGGCTCAAGGGGTCCAAACCCAAGTTCAAATTGTATTCGTGCAACTAACAAAACTCTCCAACTACTGGCCCTTTCGGTAGTGATCCAATTATGTAGATCAAAGTATCACCTGAAGTAGCATTGGGGGGGGGGGGTGGGGGTACTAGTACTAGGTTTCCGCACCTTGAGGGAGGAGTATGATGTGGATCTAACTCTTTCTGATCTGATCTAATTGCTATTGTATTGTTATATTTCCATTTTAACCCTATTTAGATCTAAATGCAACAAAACCCTTAACACAGGTATAGTTATCGTGCAAACACAGAGATCTACTATTATTCCGATTTACTTAACATAAACCCTTGATATAGATATAATTTTCACACAATCATAAAGATCTATTATAATATAATTAACCTAAATAATGTGTATCAATTAACAGAAACTTCAACATATCTATAAGCAAATCAACACATTAACATATACGACAGAGATCATGCAAGTAACCACTAATTTCACCAAAACTTCTCTTTATTAAGAATATATTCAATGACTACAATGCTTTCTCTTGTGCACACAGCCACAGAGTCATTGCACACAACCCAAGACTTAGGTCTCCATGTACACAACTGCGGGAGCCTATCTCTACTCAAAATACTCACAACAACTTTCCCAAAATCACATTCACTAAAGATAAGATGATCTATGAGATGATTGATTCTCGACTTGACTCATACATGCCCTTTTTATATGACTTAAACGTGCAAAAACCATGGACTCAAACCATGGTTTGAGCCCCATGTTTTACCCTTTTTCCCATTACAAAAAGGATCTTGGACCCGCCCCAAAGCCCCTTGACCTACGCATTGTGCTTTAAAAAAATTGACAAAAATTACTCAACACTCAACCTAGGGGACCCTAGCCGAACAAGCCCCCAACACAAACTTGTGACTCATCCTCGAGTCACTTTGATCCATATTCCTGCATTTTGGCCTTGATCCCCTAGATGGATTCATGCAGAGGTTGCAGTGCTATACGCTTCTTTGACTAAATTTTATGTGGTAGGCCCCTCAGTTGCCAAGTTGATGTTGCGCTGAGTCTGGCAGAGTCCCTTGAGCTCACCCTCAATGATTTGTGACAATTGAAGTGCTTCATTGGCCCAAGGTTGGGTCCTTTCTTCCAGGGGTTTCTCCTTGCAGCATAGCACATCCATCTCATCTTGAATATGTCATACTTCCTGCAACCAGGCTAATCTTTGTGCGGGAACCAGGGTCTTCCCGGTGACCTGAATCTCATCAAATTGTAGTTGTTTATCCCAAATGTCAGTCTGAAATTATTGATTACTTGATCTTCTTAGGTGGAAAATCATATCCCCATTGCATTTTCGAACAAAGTGCTGCACTCGTCCACTGTTGTAGTAATGATGGATGTTGTTTGCTTAACAATGGTAGCAAGTTGTGCCCGGACTTCTAGTGGTGTCTCTAGTCGGAGCTTGGTCTGGGTATGCAATATTTTTTTCCAGGTTTGTGTGCACAGTCTCTATTTCTGTCTTTGAAGCTTTCAGCGTGGCTGCCAGAATTTCGAGTTTTTTAGTTGTCGCAACGTCATTTGATACCAACAATCTGGGGACCTTAGAGCAAAGCCAATTGATGATTGATTCGAGTTGTGTGCACTGGCTTTCTGCGGTGCTCCATTATTTTTCGGCGAGCTATTGCCCCTGACATAACTTGTCAGCCCGTTTTTGTTCTTTTGAAGTGGCGCATGATGCAGAGTACTCCCAATACTGCAACTCGTCCATGATCATTTTTTGCATCGTATGCAACTAGCCACTCGATAGTTCGGCCAAGTTGACTCCAATGTCTGACCAAGCACGAGCCGTGGCGTACTATCCTTAGTGAAATGAGTGGAGTTTTGCGCCAGGAATTTGAATCAATTTGCTCTCTATTGTGGACTCAATGACTAGAGTGCTGACTGAAAGCGCGCTCGCTTGATTCATGCTCACTTGATTCACGCTCGCTTGAACCCTTAGTTGTTGGAGGCCTTGATGCACATCGTCAAGGATGGTCTTGTATTGTTGCTTGATGGTAATCCAGGCTTATTTTGTGACTATCTTGACATCATTTCCAATTTCTTCAAAATCAACTTCTGTCAACACAAGGGGCTCGGTTCTCGTCTTCTTTGTTACTTTCCTCTTCCTGCACGGGCCTATCGGGGACTGGGGCCCTCTCTTAGTATCTCGACGAGTGTCTATCTATGTTGAAGGTGTGTCTGCATTTTCTCCATCAATTTCCTCCAACTCTTCGTCAATGGGAACATCCACAGTGTCCTTTCATTGTTCCTCTATCTATGTCGTTGTCGTAGGCTCCTGTGTATCTTTATTTGTGTCTTTCTTGTCTTTGAAGCAGGCAGCTTGGGTAGGGCGGAATAGGTGGCACTGGCATCTATTGCTGCAATCAACTAGGAGGGGTGCCAATTGGTGCTTACCTGGATGAGATCATCTTTTGTGACAAGGTAAGGCAAGTCATACCACACCTTGGACATATCTGCCTTTGGGAAGATGTGCACATTGTGAAATGAAGTCTTGAAGTCTAAAATGTGCTTGTATTGTTCATACAATGTTGGTGAGAGGCGTGGCTTTGAAAAAACAGCCTGATGAAGCTCTATCTCGAATAAGACCCAAAATATTTTATTTTCTGCCAGCCGTGATGGATTCTTCGTCGCCCACAGAGATGCATAGCGTGTTGCTTCGCACAGATCAAGGTAAATGGTGTAGAAAATATCTAACACAGTTATAATACCATGTATAAATTATATCAATGGACTCAACCTGATAATGCAATGTACTAAATCAAGATACCGAATCCTTATACGATATTTGCGGAATATCAAACACGATCGCTCAATCATATGCAAGTAAGAGAAAGAATTAAATCAATACACAACACCAGGTATTCCTAGGGAAAGAAACTGCGGAAAACCCCTCCATCTTTATTGTATAATCAACCAAGGAATCATGAAACAATACAATGTCTTTGTGATCACCACAACCTCATACACTCTACCAATTGATTCACACTAATCTAGGCAAAATTGGACAAACACATAGCCAATTATCAGCCTACCCTCAACCTACCCTGCTTATTTAATCCCTAGAGAATTAAATCCCTATTAAATAGGAAATTCTACCTTCCTTGATTGCGCAATTCATCATGGGATTCTTGTGGTTTTATAACTGCACATGGGCAGTTTGCCTAAAAGACAATTGATAGTTTACTAGCCTTGAACCTTTGTCTCAACTAGGTCTCCACCAGAATTAGCATGCATGTAGCTATAAATAGTGAATCATCGGTTACTTGGTAGATCACTACTGGTGAATTAAATCTATTTTAATTCACTTGATCTTCCACTAGCTCATCAAACAAGTTAGAACTAGATAAACTGATTTTAACTCAATTAACGTGAGTTAACTAATCCCACTCACACTACACTAGTGTTACAACTACAAATCGACCCCGTTAATAATAGAATCACCCCACATGCATATCCTTAGACCCTCCACTAGAAATTCTTGAGCTAACTAAGTCTATCACACTTAGTTAACTATTACAAGTTGTTGTGAGATAATATTACAATTAATTTTCCAATATATTAAAAATTGGTTGCACACTAATGTATCATTGGGACCCATCACTGTGTGACCTGTGATCCCACACTAGTGTGCATGTTGCATTTTATTGTTTAATTTAAACACTCTTTCTCAACAAGAAATGGATTATCTGCTACCCCGATCCTGCCTCTGTGGTATTGAATATCTCTTTGCAAGTGCCTTCGTCAAGATATTTGCATCCTAATCCTCTGTGGGAATGTACTGTAACAACATAATGTGCCTCTGAACACAATCTCTGAGATGGTGGTACCAGATGTCAATATGCTTGGACCTGTCATGGAATACTAGATTAATCGAGAGTTTTATGAAACTCTGGTTATCACAATATATCACCGTCGAATCCATCTGATGACCGAACAAACCAACAAGTATCTTCATCATCCAGATGGCCTCACATGCAGCCTGACTAGCTGCCATGTACTATGCCTTGGCTAAATTGAGTGAAACTAATCTCTGCTTCCTGTTGTACCAAGAAACTGTTGTTGATCCTATGCTGAAGATGCCCCCTGATGTGTTCTTCCTGCCTGATGGACTACCTGCCCAATCAGCATCGTTGAAGCCTTGAAGCTTCACTCCCTCTGCTCGTCTGTACCATAATCCATACTCTATAGTGCCCCTGAGATATCTCAGCACAAGCTTCCCTGCCTTCTAAAATAGCTTAGTAGGCTTAACCATAGCTTGACTAAGATGGTTAACTGTGTAGCATATGTCTGGTCGTGTGCTCACCAAATACATAAGTGAACCCACAAGTTGCCTACTTCACCTTGTAGATCCACCTTGATGCAACCACTGACTTCCCCATTGGTCTTGGGACCACTTCCCATGCATTCTTTCTGATAATGGAGTCATAATCCTCAACCATGGCATCAACCCATGTTTTCTGTTGCATTGCTTCCTCAAAAAACCATGGTTCTGTCACAATACACTTGCTTATAAGAGCCATGTATCTAGTGTACCTGTCTGGGGACCTTCTCTACCTGCGGTGTGATGTAGGTGCTCCTACATGCTCTATCACATCTAGCATCTATCTTTCAACCTCTCTGGTGTGCTTCCTACCATTTCTGGTGGAAGGCTTTGCATGAGTGGTTTCCACCACTCCATTATCCTCATCTTGTAGCTGCTCCAAATCTTAAGTTTCATCCTTTGGAAATAAGAGTTCCTCATCTACATGCAAATCAAGCTCCCTCTCAAGGGACAATCGCATGGCTTTCTCCTCATCAAATCTAACATATTTCCTGACAATTGTCATCCTATTAGACGACAAATACACCTGATAGTTGTGGGGAGTATCAGTGTACCCCAAAAATATCCCAAACTCTATTGTTGGTTCTAACTTCTTCCTCGCATATTTGGTCACATGGAAATAGACAAATGAGCCAAAAAAATTTAAATATGAAACATCCAATTTCTTACCTGAAAAAAATCCTCCTCTGGTGTAATCATGCCAGGTGTCCGACGAGGACTCTGGTTCTGCAAAAATTCCATTGTGTTGCATGCCTTTGCCCACATATGCAACATTAGGGCCTAATCATGTAACATACCTTGTGTTTCTCCCACAATTAATCAATTATTCTTTCTGCAACCCCATTCTGTTGTGGGTTATGAGGTGCAATCAATTCTCTCTAAATTCCTTATTTGGCACAAAAGTTCTTGAATTCATTGGAGATATACTCACCACCATTTTCGCTCCTTAGATCCTTCACCTTATTCCCTGTAGCTTTCTCTACCAGTGCTTTGAACTCACAAAACTTGGATAACACCTAATCTTTCTTCCGCAGAAAGAAGATCCAACACTTTCTAGAAAAACCATTAAAAAAAATCACATAATACATGTACTTTGTTGTGGAAGGCAAAGAGAATGGTCCACACACGTCTGAGTGAACTCTCTCAAGTATTGTCGCTGCTCGGTTCTCCTTCTCATGAAATGTGGCCTTAGTATACTTCCCCATGGTACATCCATTGCATGTGTCTATCTACGCAAGAGTACCCTTTGGAATACATCTAGAAACTTGTTGCATGATCCTCAGAGCACTGTGGTGTAGATGGCGCAATATCCTATGCCATATCTCCCCTGTATCCCTGCTCACCACCTTCCTTGCTTTACTACTCAATGTTGTGTAGCCATCTACATCAAGTTTGTAGAGGTTATTGACATGAACCCTGATATTCTTTACCTGTGTTGTGGCTTTTTGATGAAGGAATTCCTTTCCTTCACTGAAAACCACATCATATCCAAGATCCGCCAACATAGCAACTAAAACTAAATTATTTTTCAAGCCTGGTACATGCATGGAATATTTTAATAAGAAATTTTTACCTAACCGTCTCTGGAAAGTAACTATACCAATCCCGGTAGCGCTATACCTCCCGTCATTACCCATCTCGATGTGCATCTGAAGATCCTTCTCCTCCAAGCTACTAAAGAGTTATTTGTTTCTCGTCATGTGTAAAGATGCTCCACTATCCAAGTACCACATAGATCCCATCGCAATTGACGCCATGCATGTGATGAGAGAGAATTCCAACTCAAACTGTGAGGCCAAAGCTTCACCCGCTACAGCTCGTGGAGCCTTCTTGTTGTTCTTCTTCTTTTGTGGACAATTTTTGGCATAGTGTCCATGATCATGACAGTGAAAACATTTCACCTTTGTCATATCACGCTTTTTGCCTTCTTTTTCGATCTCATATTTCGAATGGGACTTCCTCCCCTTCCCCTTCTTGCCTTACTAGCCAAGGCACAATTTTCCTCATCATCAATATTGGATGAGGATCCATCCCTAGTATTCCACCTAAACTCTTCTTTGACCAAATCTGACCAAAGTTGCTCCCAATCTAGTAACTTCTCCCTCCCATTCATAGAGCCCTAGTAACTATTGCAGCTCTTGGGAAAGCTTAAAAGTACTAGGCTCACCAATTCATCATTAGCTATAGTAATACCAACACTTCCAAGCTCATCTCGACATTGAGTGAACTTGGTCAAGTATTTATGGATTGTGTCACCCTTCACCATTTTGATTTTCCTGAGCTTGTCCTTGAGTGCCAATTTTCTGTGGTCACTGTTGCTTTGAAACAAATTTGTTAAGGCCTTCCACATATCATATGGACTTTCCTTTCCATGGAGACTCGAGACAATATGATCTCGAACTCCCTATAACAATATTTTTCTACCTTCTTCTGCCATGCATCAAGAAGTTGGGCATCTACTACTGTGGGCTTGGGAATATCCTTATATATGAATTCCTTCAACCCATTGTCCTCCAACACTTCCAGCTCCATATTTTCCTTCCATGCAATATAATTTTAGTTGCCCTTGAGTGCATATTCGAGTCTCAAGCCTTTAAAATATATCTTGATCAGATTATAGCTCTAGAGAAAGTACCTGCAAATTTGAATAGTGTTCGACACAAACTCAATTTCTTCTCCACTATTGTGATTCCTGGTGATCCAATACCATGTATAAATTATATCAATGGACTGAATTCGATCATGCAATGTACTAAAGCAAGACACTAAATCCTTCTATGATATTTCTAGAATATAAAACACGATCGCTCAATCACATGCAAGTAAGAGAAAGAATTAAATCAATACACAACACCAGATATTTGTGGGGAAAGCAACTTCTCAAAACCCCTCCATATTTATTGTATAATCAACCAAGGAATCATGAAACAATACAATGTATTTGTGATCACCACAACCTGATACACTCTACCAATTTCTTCACACTGATCTAGGCAAAATTGGACAAACACATAGCCAATTATCAGTCTACCCTGCTTATGAAATCCCTAGAGAATTAAACCCCTATTAAATAGGAAATTTAGCCTTCCTTGATTACGCAATTAATCATGGGCTTCCTGTGATTAACTACAACTGGGAAGTTTGCCTAAAATACAACTGATAGTTTACCAGCCTTGAACCTTTGTCTCAACTGGGTCTCCACCAGAATTAGCATGCATGCAGTTATAAATAGTGAACCATCAGTTACTTGGTAGATCACTACTAGTGAATTAAATATATTTTAATTCAACTAATCTTCCACTAGCTCATCAAACAAGTTATAACTAGTTAAACTGATTTTAACTCAATTAATGTGAGTTAATTGATCCCACTCATGCTACACTAGTGCTATAACTACAACTGAAACCTGTTAATAATATAATCACTCCACATGCCTATCCTTAGACCCTCAACTCGAAATTCTTGAGCTAACTAATTCTACCACACTTAGTTAACTATTACAAGTTGTTATGAGATACTATTACAATTAATTTTCCAATTTATTTAAAAATTGGTTACACACTAATGTGTCGCTAGGACCCATCACTGTGTGACCTGCGATCCCACACTAGTGTGTGTGCTTCATTTTCTTGATGAATTTCAACAAATGGTGGGGAGTTGTGATTATGAAGATGACTTCCATCCAACGAGCGTGACGAGCAATAACAGCCACGCATAATGCAACAGCTTCCCATCTTCCTATGCCTCCTGGACATTCTCCAAAACTCTTGGCACAGATACTTTTCCCAATTGTACTAGACGCCTTTGACGCACTGTGTAGCTAATGCAATGACTGGTGTCAGAACCTCTTTGGCGCGACACTTACTCATAAGTTTCACCCCAAGATTTGTGTAGCAAATCTGACCATGGGGTCATTAATGGTGCTAACAACAAATCCCCTTATATTTCTGACCACTCCATATTTATGCTTCATGTTTTCTGCGACTTTCCTCTCCTGGACCTTCCTTCCGAAGGCTTTTGTGAGTTAGCTTGTAATGTGGTGGATGATCATATCATCAATGGGAATGCGCGTTCCTAGCCAAAGTTAATTATCGTGCAACAGAGTCAACAATTGGTGCAGACAAACATCATTGATGGTGTTGCGACCAAAGTGGGGAACATGTAACAGGATGAGGAGCTTGGCCTTATGCAACTCCAAAGCCCATTGCATTGGCTCTACCTTGATTACTCCAGTTTATTCATACGATACTTGCTCCAAATACTACGACAACGCAAGCTTGGGAATCTTTGTACGGTCCACCAAATCCCAATCCTCCAACTTTAGAGATGGGACCCGTCCTAGTAAGTCACCCTCGACTAAAATATTCTCAAGCAGCAGGGGTGTATCGATGTGTGCCTTTACCTTATCATGATCCCTGGGAACATCTACCAACGGATTTCACGGGGCCATGTATGGAGGCGGTTACGATATTGGCTCCACTTCCTCTATAAATCCTTCCTTCGGCGTAGTTACCTCCGCTTCTTCATCCATCGGTTGATTTTGCCTATCCACGCAAGGATCCAGTTTAGACTTTGGGGCCGGATTATATGGAGACTTCTTGGTGCCCAATATTTGACCTTTCTTCTGCTTCTATGTGCCACTGACACTAGGTGCTTGCGGTGCAATAGGGGTAGGCTTAGTTGTAGTCATGGTTTCTGGAATTAAATCACCTAATCCATGTTGGTGCAACATCAATTAAAGTGGTTCCCACTCTGCAAACATAAGAATCGGCACAGGGACTGAGAGCAGAGGGAACAATTCGATCAAATAACTCAAAAATTAAATGGGACTTACGCAGACCTCCATGCCATATTTATAGTGATGTCATGGCCTAAATGACCTTATGTATGTTGATGCAGCTTCGTTAATGCTCAAAAAACCCCAAATCTAGTGCAATCTCCTCATTAACTACAGGTTACCCGCTCCTCTAAATGGTAATAATGTTTTCCTATCCAGATTTACTGTTCCAATGACTAGTTTCTAGACTGTCTGTGACTCTAACAGCCTCGTGGCACGATTTCTGCATTGGCTTCGCAGCTACCTACGCTCCCTCAAGCTTCGTCGCACCAAAGCTTGGCAAGTATTTTGATAACCTCTGATAGACTTCCGTAAATTCTTGTGCCCTCTCGCAATTGTCTGGAGCGCTAAGACATTCTTCCGTCCATATATTCATTTAGCGCATGCAGGGATGGGGTCATCCCTATAAGGATTTAGGCAAGTACCATTAATTTATTCGAGAAGTAATTCACTAGTTAAATTAGCCAATTGCACCGCACCTCCCTCTGTAATTTCCTTGATAATATAGGGTCCAAGCCAATGCATCTTAAACTTCGCTGGAAAGTGTGCAAACTTACTGTCATAAAGAAACACCAAATCATCATTCTTGAAACTCTTATGTCTAATATGTCGATCATCCCAAGCCTTTTCGTGTGCCTTTTACACCTACTGGTGAAAACCAATAATGAATGTATCTTCCTCCAACGCAACAAGTTGCGACAAACGCTCCTCCATAATATCTTGTCCATCCATGTTGGTTATGGCTATGATACACAAACTAGGGACAATGTATTCCATAGGCATAACAACCTCTTTTTTGTAGGCTATCCTAAAAGGTGTTTCAGGATATCATGTCCAAGTTATGGAAATTTCTCAAAAATAAAATTGCTCAGAAGTGGTTGCAATCTAAACGACCAGAAAGGTCTCGTCGCTACGATTCTGGCGCCATGAATGGTTCTCAAAACTGAGGTCGTATGCAGAAGTTATTGAGGTTTGAAATTGTCTATTAAACTCCAAAATATGTTGACCAAGTTTGAATTTATAAATTTGGGAAAATTAAAAATATATATATATATTCCAGGAATATTTCTCGAAATATTCCCTGGAGAGTGTATCAGAATCTGACAACTGGAAAACGTTGATTCAAAGTTGGTTTGACTTATCATATTGTAGGCCTATCACAGGCTGATACGTGGCAAGCCTGGAGGCTGCCACGTGGCCCCAGGCCAGAGAATGAAAGGTATGGTAAAAATTTATTACAAGCTGCAAGAATCGAACTCGGGTTTCCTGCCCGTAAACGCACAGGCCCGACCGGCCCTCCTGTCAATCAGTTCTTAACACTTATGGTTTGCTATATGTATTTGAATTTTGTGTAAAGATTCATTGGCGGAAAATGGGGGCCAGCCCCCACACTTCATATAACCCCGCGACGAAGAACCAAGGCCTTGAGACCGACGGTTGCATAACAGTTATGAAAAACGATTAATAAAACCTTCATCTGGCCAGCACCGAAGTTGACATTTAATGCCACGGTGGTGTAAACGGATTTAACGGCAGAGTTTCTAACGGTTGCGGCGGGAGGGTCATGTGACCACTCCCTGTCTGACATTTAATGCTATTTCAAACCATCCACCAAATTTGGGCGTAGTTCCACTATTTTCGAAGTTTGGCCATCTTTGCCGCTCTTCTGATTCGTCATCTTCCATATACACAGCAGAGATCCGAGCATCATCTTCTCTGTCATCATCTTCATCTGCTGAGGGGGACGGGGCTGCTTCTATATACAAAGGTGCTTGCACCTGATCTTGATCCTTTCTTTCTCTTTGTAGAATTTGCAAGGGCTGTTTTTTGAATTGGGGATTAAAAACCCCTGTATTCTGTCTGGCAGGCTTGCTATCTATTTCCAACTTTACTAACTTATTTGAAAGATTTTTTATGACCTTAGTCATATCGTCAATTCTCTGATCCTGAGCTGAGGTTTCCTCCTTAGCTTTTCCTTTATCCGAAACTTTACCAGCAGCCGACATATTTGCTTCAATCTCCAAAGCATCAGTTTGAATCTGTTCCAACGTAGGAGACCTTCTTTCCCTCAACGTGAAACTGAAATCTGGTTCAAAACCACCAGCAAAAACAACCCTTGCTCCAATCGGAGGGGGTTTCATTTCAACAGGAAAACTATTATACAATTTGTTAAATCTTTTAACAAAATCGTTCATATTTTCATCAATTTTTTTCTTGATTGCATTAAACTCTGTCAAAGAATAACCGTGGTCCCTTTTTTCACCCCATCTTTCAATGAAACATCTTTCCAGGGCATCCCAATCATTAATGGAACCATTCTGTAATCCTTTGAACCATTTCCTTGCCTCTCCACTCAGAGACTGAACGAAAAGTCTCATGACAACATCCAAATGTTCAACATTTAAATTTTCTGCAAAAGTGCAAAACAGGGGGAGGTGCTGTTCTGCAGTTATTTCATCTTCACCAGTAAATCTAGGGAGTAATTTGAGATACTCCTGAAGCAAATCATGCAATGGTTGTGGTAGATTTAGAGGTGCATATCTGTTCATCAAGAAAGCAGGGGCTGCAGGAACTGCCATGTTAACGCCCGGGTTGACTGCTCCTTGAGCGGGGGTAAAATGAATACCAGTTGTAGGAAAAGATGAATGAGGTGAAACAACTAATATGGGAATGGGACTTTGAACAATCGCAGAAGAGCTAGCAACTGTATGTGGCTGAGTTTCTGTAAAAGGGAAAGACACAAACTCCAAAGATTGCTCTTCTAATGTGGGTTCTTGAAAATGAATGGGTGATGGTGATGATTCTTCTTCCAAGAAAATGAGTTTCTTGGAAGCTTTGGTGGATGAGAAAATGTGTGAACTGCTGCCAGGTGCGAGCAGTGTGGTTTCAGGTGTAACTAATATTTTTGGTTTCTGGCCCTTCTTTGAAACGAGCTTCTCAGGATTTGACAAAACGAGAACTTTTTGCTGAGAGGTGTCTGACCTCGTGTGAGGTTTCTTGGGAGCCAGAGATATTTTCAAAAATCACAGCGTACTATTTCCTCCTCTCTGAACAACCAGAGGAAATATAGAACAAAACCCAGGGAAGAACTTCATCTCTTCGTTCCCTGGCAACGGCGCCAATTAATGTTGTTCCTTGAGAAACAATTCTTGGCTGTGTACAAGAATCCGTGCTCAAGACATTAAAGATTATGTCACAAAATGTATATATGTGTCTCTGTTTCTTAACCCTTCAAATGTTAGTAATATATTTCCCAAATATCAAATCTTTATTAGCTCTGCAACGCCATATTCCTTCTATATTGAAGTGAGTGAATGGAAGACGAAGAAAGGAAAAGGATTTTAACTTGTCATGATGCTTTAAACAGAAACTGCCATCATAAAATCCTGAAGAAGTGAAAAAACAAATAAGCTAAAGAAGAGGAGCGCCCATTAAGGATGTTTAATTCTTAGATATAAAAATATCAAGAACCCTGCAGCTCTAATCACTCTACTTTATTCACAGATATGGAGATGAAATGACAACGAAGAAAACTCTTCAACACAGATGAAATATTGGAAACTTGAAAAAACTTTTTCATTCATTCAATATTGTTCAGTACAAAATTAGCCTTCAAAGGTTCAAAACTCGGAACCTTCTTTCTTCCATAAGATGTCTTTAAATACAATCTGAACCAAAATGGTTTTCAGTTATAAAACTGATTCTAACTAACTTATAACTACTTAACTACTCTTTGTAACGGAGGTACATGCCTCGGAAACATTTCATTACATTTGCATAACTTCACTTAAAACAAAATAAAAGATGATAACTCCTAATCTAAAGGAACTGATGTTCCTGGAACAGCAGCTGACTCAATGATTACTTGCGGCTGAACGGCTACTTGTGGCTGCTTAGCTGGAAATCCTTTTTCTGTGTCAATAGAAAATTTCTTACATTCCTTCCAGAGCTTATCTTGAGTTATGGGAGCATTTTTATAACTATGATATTCTACTGTGAAGGCAACAATATGACTGTGAGTGAGGTTACTTGTGAACAATGTTTTCACCATCCACAGCAGAAGGAAATGTCTTTGTAAGAAATTGAATACTGTTTCTCCCTTCAGTATCTGCGTCTTCTCATGTCGGCCATCTGCTCTGCTTTTTGCAAATACCAATTGATCCTCATAAAACTTCCAGGACATAAACTCACCTCCCTCCTTCCAGCATCAGGGCAAACCGGTTCTTATCAACTTATCAAACGAAATATCAAATTTCTTAACCATCTCTTTAATTACCTGTAGCCGCTTCTCTGATGCCTTTAGAAGGTCATTTTTAATGATCATTTTGTTTACTTCTTCGGCATAGAAATATCGATCCTGTATCCCCATATCTTGCAACTCTTCATCTGTTTTGGCATTAATAAAATTCATGAATTTCTTGGCCCAATTTGATCTTTTGATAGCGGCTTGCTTATCCGATAACAACTCTTTTTCGTGATCTGCAACAATGTTCTTCTCTCTGGCAATTACTTTTATGGAGTCCCATTTTGCCTGCATTTCAGAAATGATCTCACTCCATATGAGATCCTTAGCTTTGATAAGGGAAATATTTCCCTTCAATTTCTCCTTGAGTTCTTTGATTTCTTCCTCAGCTTTTTGTAGCTTCTGCTCGTTTTCATTCGCCTTTCCTTCCCATCCCTGCATCAATCTAAGAGCTGTGGCCAATTCAGACTGGGCCTGTTTGCAATCTCTCTCTGCCATTTTTAATTCTGTGTTCAGCTGAACAACCTGGGCTTGTGGGTCGGCTCCACCTGCAGAAAAATCAAAAGTACAAGTATGGTTTTGGATTTGATTTTGTAAGGTTATATCAGTATGCTTTACCTTATCAAGTTCCTCGTCCTTCTTTATCAACTGTTGTCGTAGTTCCTCTTTTTCCTTTTCTACCTCTGCTACTTCGGCTGCCAACGAATGCTCTGCAGCTGGCAATTTCAGCTTTTTCCTTAATGAAGATATTTCTGATTCTGCACTCTTCATAAGTTTTTGAATTGCGCTTTTATCATTTGGATCAACCCCAATTTTCATTATGATTTTCTTCAGCTCTTCATTATGAGTAGTTAATGCTCTTGCATTGGCTTTTTCCATCTTGCATTGTTTGACCACCTTAGCAAGCATATTTTCTGTCTTGACTGCTGTAGCGGTGGTCTTGCTCAAATCATTGATAATCAACTGACCTGTTTGCATGTGGAGATTCATTTTTTCCCACAAGGGGATATTTTTCACATCCATGACTATATTCAACTCCTTAAAGCTGCCTGAAGGTCCCAGAGACATTCCTGTCGGATGCGACAGCGCCATTTTAAACTGATCTTTCTCCAGATCCATTACAGTCAATAATCTTGTTTGGTCAGCAGGTATATGGTGCTATGCTTGTGTCTCTATATTGGCCTTTATTCTTTGGTTCTTTTCTTCAATCTGTGAGAATACTTGCTTCATGGAAGGAGCCTTTTCCAAATGAAATTCTGGTTTGCTGGGAGATGACGGGCCACCCTGTTCTTCACTGACCTGGAGAGTAAAACCAGGTGAATTGGAGGAGTGGTCTTCTGCTAATTTCGTCCTTTTCTCCTCTCGGGGTTCCTCCTCATCAATCTCAATAACATCATCTATCCCTCTCTTGCCCATCTTTTCCAATATTGCAGGTGTCTGAATACTGATCCGTGATGAACTTGGCCCTCCTGGATTAGCCAACTTCTCTAAATCCGATTTACTCACATGAGTAAAAGCAGCATACCCATTCTCGACCCTTCTTTGTGAAATAATCCCATGTGGGTCATAGGCCCATTTCTCTCCCAATAGCAACTTTGTTCCTTCCAACATCTTTGATACCTCCTCAAAAGCTTGCCTAGTGTTAACAACAAAAGGACCTACACTCATAGGCAACTTGTACATTAATCCTTTCTTCATAGGAAGAAAATGAACTTGATCCACATTAAGACTTTGCCTGATAAATTCCAAGGCAAACAGTCGCATGGGAACAAATGTTGGAAGCCTATAAGGCTCAATACTGACTATATATAGCCTTATTTCAGAATAATCTTCAAAAACAAACCAGTCTCCGTACTTACAACTAGGTCCTAATTGCAAGAACTCCTGGGCCTTTGGCAGGAAGCATGGAGGCAAAGTTCCATTAAGAATTTTATAAGCAGTGGTCATGAAATGGTCCACAAATTCAAATAAACCGGCTTCGTTCTCTTCTTTCTTGTTAAAGGATAAGCAATCAATTGAGAATTTACCACTTCTTGCCAAAAGGATGGGATATCCAGCACCACCCCCGGTTTCATCATGAGAGCAAACATCCCCAGGGCTGCCTTGTCAATTTCGCAATCATCATCTCTCCCCAAAATCTCCATGATACAGCTGAGAACTGGTCTGTATTGAACATTAAATACCTCCAGACTGAACTTTCCCGATTCAAATTGAGTCTTCTCTGGACTTGATAGCAAAAACGACATGCAGCGATTAAACTCCTCATTTGAAAGCTCGTCGAAATATTGAATCAACGAATCTTCAGAGAACTGTAAAGGAGAATCATTTTCTGGAAAACATAATGCCTGACGCATTAATTGAGTTGAAACCTGCAAAATATTTTCCCCTTGGGAATCCATAACAAAGCACTTTCCGGGGTACATCGACGAAACTAACCAAGAAATAAATTCAGGAAAGACATGAGTTTTTGGAATACATGCGAACAACACTCCCGAACTTTGCATAGCAGAAAACACAGGTGACTTCTCAATGTTCAAGGTTACTTGATAATGCAAGAGAGGGTGATTTACGGAAGACGCAGTATCACGGACATCTTTCTCACTATCTAGGAGAGGGCTCAGATTTGACAAACCAGACAGTGATGCTCGCTTGGCCATGATTGACAGGAATTTCGAAAACAATTCAACTGAATAGCGCAAAGGTGGCGGGACGCAGTTTGAAACAGGGCAAACAGTCACAACTAAATCACAATAGGACGGAAAAACCCCACTTATAGACAACAAGAACCATAATAAATGCAAGGGTGACGTGGAAAGACAGCGAACAGTGAATGAAAATTGTTTGCCACCTTGGCGGATGATGTAATGCGGGGGGTCTGTGAGTACGGCGGAGAATTTCTACCCATACCCCCCGTAATTAATCAGGGCCGTTGATCATCGGAGTTTTGTGATCTGACCAGTCAACTGCGGGGGGTCGGGTTTTGATAACCGACGGGCTAGTTGACCCCCCGCAGTTGCATATCCAAATGCTTCTTCGCACGATTGTGACTTCCGCTCCGGAAGTTGCTCGAACTTTATCTTTGATACAAATATATCAACCTAAAGTCAACCCGCTCCATGTATCAAAATATAAATGGAAATATATTGCATTCCCCCTTTTTTTTATACTAAAGTATAAAAACTTTATACTATAGCATATTTTCGGATTCTTATATATATATTTTTTAAATTTTCTTTTCAAAATTTCAAAAATGAAATATAAAAAGGATAGGTAGATACTGATCCACAACATCTGGCTCCACCTGGGGATAGTGTTTTTACCACGAAACACTAAGAACCTGCAGATTAGTGCCTTCACCTCGGGCATGGAGTCATAAATTGCTTGATGGAAATGTACAATGAACACACCGGATATATACAATGATGAACCAACAACTGCTTAATGTCGGAAATAATGCTTGAGATATTGCCCATTCACAGGCATATCCAGCACTTCTCCTTCCAGATTTTCCAACACGAACGTATTATTTCCTCTGACTTCATTAATTTTGAATGGGCCATACCACAAGGGGTCAAATTTACCGTGTTTGCCTTTATCTTCCCTTCGTGTATCCCATCTCAAAACTAAATCCCCTTCCTGAAACAAAACTTCCTTTGCTTTTCTATCAAATATTGCCTTCATCTTTTGCTGATAAGTGAGCAAGCGGTCCTGAACCTGATTTCTATTTTCACTTAGTTCCATCACATTGTTCATTCTTCGTATCATGGCATTTGGTTCTGCTTGGGCATCTTGGAGAAAAGAAATCACAGGTTTTACCAATTGTGTGGGGAATAAAGCTTGAGTGCCGTACACGAGCTCATAAGGCGACTTGCCGGTTGACCTTCTTGTAGTCATTCTTGTTGCCCACAAGGCAAAAACTAGCTTCGTGTCCCAATTCTTTTGATTCTCATTGATTTTTTTCTTCAAGATTCTAACTAATGTTTTGTTGGAGGATTCTGCTAATCCATTTCCCTGCGGATGATAAGCTGTAGAGTGAGACAATATCACATTATAAGTTTGGCAAAAATTAATAAACCTGAGTGAACTGAAAACCTGAGCATTATCTGTCACAATCTTCACTGGGCATCCAAACCTGCTAAAAATATTCTCTTCCAAAAATTTCATTACTACCAAATCATTTGCTTTCCTGGTGGGAATTTCCTCCACCCACTTTGTAAAATAATCCGTAGCAGTAAGAATCCATTTAAACTGCCCACTGGAAGGTGGATTAATTTCTCCGATGAAATCCAATCCCCATTGTCTAAAGGGCTCTTCAACGAAAACAGGGAGAAGAGGAAGCAGAGCCAGCTTTTTCTTCTCTGCAAATAATTGGCATTTTTGACAGCTTTTGATTGTTTTGTAAACATCAGAAAATACAGTCAGCCAATAGAAACCCGATTTGAATATTTTGTGAGCAGTTACCTTCCAACTGTAATGTCCTCCACACAAGCATTCATGATATTCTTTTATCACTTCTGAAATTTCTTCCTCTGTAAGACACAACAACAACATACCAGCTGGATCCTTCCAATATAACTTTGCTTCGATTATAACATAAGGCTGAGCCTTAAGTTTCAGGGCCCTGTATTTTGCTCTATTAATGGAAGGGGGACATGAAAGAAAGCACAGATAATGTACAATATCCTTATACCATTCTGAACAGAGAAATTTATACTTAACTGTTGTCTTTGACTGATTACCACACGTTTCTTCATTAGATTCCTCTACAGGGGCCAGCAAATTGATTCCCAACGCTTGGAAGTTGGATTCTGTCAGTAATTTAGCCAATCCCAATCCTTTAACCAGCTTGGTTGGTTTTACATCCAAATCATACTCTTGAATTTTAGCGATCCATTTTCCTCTCTTACCTTCCACATCACTTTTTACTAGCACGTCCTTCACAGCTGAATTGGGAACGTATGCTAAAATCTGAGAATGAAGAACATAAGTTCTGAAAGCTTTCAGTGCCTTTACGAGAGCGTACACATGTTTCTCCAATATGTTATAATTCAATTCTGCATCTCGGAGAACTTTACTGAAATATGCAACTGGCTGTTCCTGCTTTTCTTCATTTCTCTGCAATAAAACGGCTGCAATAGTTGAGGGAGAAGCAAATGAAAAAATTTGAAACGGTTTCAAATAGTCTGGACTGACTAAAACAGGAGCTTCCTTTAAAGCCTCTTTGATTCTCTGAAAAGATTCCCTCGCCTCCTTGTCCCATCTTACCTCTGCATTATTTTTTAACATGTCAGTAATCTTTTTAATGATTTCGGCATAATTGGGGACAAACCGCCTTAGGAAATTAATTTTTCCGAGGAAACGCTGAATATCCTTTTTACTTCGTGGCAGAGGGATTGTCTGAATGGCTTCAACTCTGGCCGGATCAATCTTCACTCCTTCTTTTGAAACGATGTGGCCTAGTAATTTACCCTCCTCCAGGGCAAATAAAGACTTCTTTGGATTCAATGATAATCCAAAATTTATGCACTTTATGAAGGCTTTCTGTAAATGCTGTAAATGCTCCTCATCAGACTTCGAAAAAATTGTGACATCATCCAAATAAACCACTACAAACGTGTCTCCCACAAATGTGATATCCATCGCCCTTTGGAATGTGGCCCCTGCGTTCATCAGGCCGAATGGCATCCTGGCATACATGAACGTTCCCCAAGGCGTAGTGAAAGCGGTTTTCTTCTGATCCTCCTTCTCCACTGCTACCTGATTATAACCTGAGAACCCGTCCACCATAGACAGTCTATAAGCACCGGTCACTTTCTGTAAGACAAAGTCCATTTTCGGCAAAGGATAATTGTCTTTTAATGAAGCCCTGTTCAAATTCCTGAAATCCACGCATAGCCTTATCTCTCCGTTCTTCTTTCGGACAGGTACAAGGTTAGAAACCCAATCTGAATACCTGAGTGGGACGATTATCTTGGCTTGCAATAATTTCTTAATTTC